>JAJKFI010039270.1:0-16117 GCA_029204185.1 Lerista edwardsae | reverse complement strand
ATAATAATAATAATAATAATAATAATAATAATAATAATAATAATAATAATAATTGGTATTTATATACCGCCTTTCTTGGTCATCAGATTGCTCCTTTGACTTTAATTCAAGGCGGTTTACATAGGCAGGCATTTTTCTAAACCGCAAGGGTTTTTACAAATCACAAAGTTCTAATCTTTCAAGAACAACTACATGCAGATGACACTTTCATCGTCCAGTCCTTCTTTCTCGCTGCACGATTGCCTTCCGCCGGCTGATAATCTGCTTCTTTGCTCTCACCAAAGAACAGCTGGCCACCCAGCACAACTCCCCTCTCACAGGCAGCTGAGACAGCTCAGTTCTTATCAGCCGCATTCTTGAGGTCTGCCGCACACGGAAGCTTCCGGTGGTCTCAAACTAGCGATCTTCGGATCTTATCTTCGGGCAATTACTGCGGCTTTAACTCTCTCGACCAGACCTTCTGCCCTTCTTCTTATCCATGGTTTCAGGTATCCATGGGGGTGCCAGGAACCTACCCGCCCCGCCCCATCCCCACCTCCGTGAATACCAGGGCACACCTCTATTTAATATCAAAAATGACTTCCTTCCTATACGAGTCTTTACTGCCCCCCCCCAAATTCCTAGATATATACGAACTTAGAGCGCAGTCCTATACTTGCGTTGCGCCGGCGCTATGCTATTGCGCCAGCCGAACGCTGCCGCAAATGTGCCGTGAAGCACATCAGCATCGGCAGTACGGCACTGGACCAACACAAATAGCAGCATCAACGCTCGGGCGCCGCCACGACCACCAGCAGCGCCAGCCTTGTGCTGGCCAAGCATCGGCGGCGCGCAGTCAGCGCTGGGCCTTGCTAAGGGCGTTGCAGAGGCGTGCCTGGGGCGTAACTGGGTGGTGCAATGGGAGGAGACGGGGGTTGTGAAGCAGGACGGCCGTAGCACTAAATTCTAAGTCCCCAGTCTTGGCGGCCCTGATTCGGACCGCTCCTGCGCATGTGCACCTGTGCCTGGACAACAGCAGGGGCAGATCCAAGCAGGCCTGTAGGGATTATAGGGACTTACGCCAGTGCAAGGGGAAAACCTCCCCTTGTCCAGTACGTTGCTGCTGCTGCCTCCCAATGGGCTTTAGGATATAGCCGTGTTATGTTGGCCTTACTATGTCGGCCTTACTTAGGATTGGTCTGCCCCTCAATAGAAAAGGAAAGACACTCTGTGCATGCTTAAAGGCCCAGACAGGGGCGGACCTAGTCAAAATGGCGCCCATGGCACCCAATGGAAGTGTGCCCCCAGGGGGCACGTGCCACCCCGCCCCAAGAACCGCGACCCCGCGACCCCCCCACGGGAGCCCAGGTCTACCCGCATCCCCTAAATCTGCCTCTCCGCGGGCGCAATGTTGCGGGGGGTGGAGGGCGCACCATGCCACCAGCGCCCCCCAAGATGGCACCCAGGGCTTGTGCCCTCCCTAGCCCCCCCTAGATCCACGACTGGGCCCAGACTTAGGGTGCAATCTCAACCTGGAGTTAGGCCGGCACAATTAGGCCAGCAAAGTTTGGCCGGCACAAGGGCCACCAGTAAAGTGCGTTTGGACCGCTATCAGAGTCAAGGAGGATGGCGCACGTCTGTGTGCTGGCCTCTTTGCCTCTGAGAGTGGTTCAAACATACTTTACGGTGTTCCTGGCCAAGCTTTGGTCAAACTTTGCTGGCCTAACTGTGCCGGCCTAACTCCAGGTTAGGATTGCACTTTTAATTGTTTTATTGCTGACTCTTTTCAAACAACACCCTGCAGCTTGAGAACATTTATCCAGCTGATTTTGAGATGGGCTTATTAGGGTGGAGAAAGTTAGCTTGGTCATATTGTCCCAAAGGGAGAGTGAGGTGCGTTTCTTTGTGCTCAAGAATGTTAATGGGTAAATAAGAAGTCTGTGATGAACCCTTTAGAAAAGGGCTGCAGGGAGCTGAGCAGGCTTGCTAAGCCAGGAAGAGAAGCAATTGCAGGTGTGGCTGGCTCCGTACGGCAGGCAGTTGCAGTGGTTAGCGCGGAACAGTAGCCAGAGTGCTTGGGAAGCAGATCAGCAGGCTTTGTGATATTTTGCACTGGCCCATTTCAAAGACGTTTAGAAGACAATGCAGAACCAGACTGACAACAAAATAAGCACACAGCACTGCTTTCTAGTTTCTGTTTTTTTAAACACACCCCACACCCCAAAATCAGCTGAAAAATAAAACTGCTTTATTGGTTTTTATTATTTAATGGAACATTGCATGGCAGCATCTGCTGACACTATACCACCTATATTAACTACCTAGTGCACTGTTAAAGCGATTATAATTACATTATAATGTAAATTTTGAATAAAAATATAACTCCGCTTTCTGTATTTCTAGCTTTTGGAAAACGCTGAAATCTGCAAAAAACCAAAAACAAAAAAACCCACAGCCATTTTCTCCCAGCTCTAGCCATGGCTCAGAAGTCCTAAGCTCAAGGGAGGGGAAGAGATGGCCCACAGCTCTGTTCTCAGAAACAGCTTCATTTTACAATCCTAAGTAGAAGATTCCTTCTGGATCATACCACCAGCCCATCCCCCAACTTAAGTCGGAAGCTTCCATATACAGGTTTCTTCCTGCTTAAGTACAGGTTAAGTCCTGTACTTAAGTCGAAACATTTATTTATTTAGAAGCAGGGGCGTCGTGAGAGGGGGGGTGGGCCACACCAGGTGACGTGCACGGGGGTGGTGGTGACACCACCAAGGACCAAAATTGCTAAAATTGCGGTTTTGAAAGATAATACAATCATGCTATATACCGTTTGGATGTGGAATTTCACCCTGAATTCAATGGAAAAAACCCGGAGTGTAATATTTTAATTCTATCAAAGGTTATGGCCAAAAAACAAAAATACAACTTTTAATATAAAGTTGCAGTTTTTAAAAATCATGGTTTTATGGAATAAAACCATGATATTATATACCGTTGGATGCGGAATTTCACCCAGAATTCAATGAAGGAAACCAGGAGTGTAATATCTTCATTCTATCAAAAGTAATGGTCAAAAAACTAAAAACTGAAAATACAACTTTTTATGTAAAAATCACAATTTTTAAAAAATCATTATTATGAGTCAGTTCTCATTTCCATGTATCAGAGCTAATACTAGAACTCTTATTTAATTGTGTGTCATCAAATTGGCCACAGGTTTTTTGTTGGTTACTAATTTTTTGGGGTCACCTGTACTATAAACTAACTAACTAACTAACTAACTAACTAACTAAATAAATAAATAAATAAATAAAATTTTTGGGGAGGTAACACCAACACTTGTAATAACACTTAGGTTGTGCTTATGGTATTGTAATTTATTCTGTATGGTTTGGGAGGAGGGGTGACGCGCATCATGGGGGGTGATGCGCTGACCTCCCGCCCGGGTGATGCAAACTCTAGTGACGCCACTATTTAGATGCAAAACATTGTGAGCAGCTTTCTGTAGTGGTTGGAAAAAAACACAGGATAGAAATATTTATTTCTACAAAAATGTTGTTTCCTAGTGAATGTACACTGGTCTGTAACAATCCTGCTTTTTTGTTGTGCAATGTACAAAATGGGCCTTTAAGCCGCTTAGACGGCGGGGTGGGGGTGGGAGAAAGACTGCATTTGTATTAGTTGCACGTTACAACTTGCATTTTTACATTTTACAACAGGTTGCCGTTTGCATTGGCCTAAATTGGAGCGGAACAGGAATACTCTTCTGTGCAGTCGTGTACTGGCCCTCTTTTACACGTCATTTCTGAACCTGTAAAACACAACCTCTCTCTCCCTTTCACAAACCAGCATCTCTCTCCATCTCCAAAACCAGTGTTGTTATGCCTGCATGGAAACATCAGAGTGAAAGGACTGCAGTTGCATGAAAGCATGAGGCAGTTGTCCTTAAGTTGGAATGTTGGTAAGTTGGAAGTCCTTGAGGGCACAATCCAAGGCAGCGCCACCTGCCATGAAGCAGACAGTTCCCCTGGACTGCTAAGTGCTGTTAAGCACTTCCCTCCTGCCCTTGTTTGCTCCAGGCAATGTCTGTCTTCCTGTAATTCCAGGTTTTGATACAACGTCACAATTCCATCATCCTATTTCATCTGAGCACCTTTTCCAAGATGTCTGTTTTCCGACTCTAAGGAGAAGTGACATCGTGGGAACCCCTTGGATAAGAAGGACCACAAGCCATTCCTGAAAAAAAGATCTGAAAAAACCCTGAAGCTATTTTCTGTGACCATGAAGATGCAAAAGCCACTAGGCCAGGCTGACCTCACTGTGGCCAAGAAGCACGTGCTGTTTTGCTGTTTTGGCTTGTTTTTCCACCCTTATCTTAATTCTGCCAGTGTAAACGGAGTTTTCCTAGAATACTTCATGTTTTATTTCCCATCCAAATGCAACTGCAAGACGGGGGCTGTGCTAAGCGGGGGCTGTGCTCAGAGTGCTTTCCATAACATTTCCTTACTTCTCCCTCGAAAGGGGGCTGTGGCAGCTGACCTGGATACTGCGGGATCATTTTGGGGTGCTCTAGAAGGCAGCTGATTGCTCCCTGGAAGGACAAATCCTGAAGCTGAAGCTCCAATACTTTGGCCACCTCATGAGAAGGGAGGACTCTCTAGAAAAGATCCTCATGCTGGGAAAGATGGAAGGCAAAAAGAGGAGGGGGCGGCAGAGGATGAGATGGTTAGATAGTGTCACCGAAGCGATGAACATGAAATTGGGCGAACTCCGGAAGCTAGTGGAGGACAGGGAGGCCTGGCGTGCTGTGGTCCAGGGGGTCGCGAAGAGTCGGACACGACTTAGCGACTGAATAACAACAGAAGGCAGCTAATATAAATGCCTCTTGGAACCTGAGACCTGAGCACTTAGGGCGCAATCCACGCACCCACGTCGTCCTGATGCAGCCAAGCAGCCCCCGCTCCCCGCATGGATGCTGGAGCTCTCGGGCCGATGACACCAGTAGTGTCAGCCCAAGAGTGCTGAACCTGGCTGGTGAAAGGGAGGTTCTGGGAGGAGGGAGGGCAGGTGGGTGGGAGGACTTGGGTGGGGTGGGGGTGCTGGCCTGGGGAGGGGGTTGGGGCTGGGATGCAGCCAAGGCCCTGTTGAGAGGCTGCACAGCCCTGATTTGGACCGCACGGCTTCTGTGGTTCTGCACCTGCTATATAGCGGGCACAGATCCAAGGAAGCCCATGGGGCAGCCGGAGCCTCCCCTGGGGCAAGGGGACAAATGTGCCCTTGCCCTGGGGAGGCTCCCCAGCACCTCTAAGGTGCACTGGAGTTGGCGCAGGCCTGCCAGCCTCGCCAATCCAGTGCAATTTAGGATTGCGCTCCCAGCTGTGGAGGGGCTCCGTCCTTGTTAATTCTCAGTCCCACACGATATTGGGTAGTTTTGTGTGCATGTGTAATAAGCTGCCTTATATGGTCAGACTATACCTGTCCAATCTTCTTTTAAAGGTACCTAGGCCATACGCCATCACAACCTGCTGTGGCAAGGAGTTCCACAGATTAATTGCCTGCAGGGTAAAAATGATCTCTCTCCTGATTTGTCACAGACAGCTCAGAACCCATTAGCCCAGCGGTGGGATCTGGGAATAAGGAAGCGGAACGCTGGGCGGGACTTACGCGTGATTGGCAGCCCGTCTGTTCCATTCCGCGGCTGCCCTGGCCTTGGGGGGGCTGCCCCCTGTTGGGTGCGCCCCACCGCTGCTCGCCCAGGCACCCATGCGCCCACCCACCCACCCACCCCGGCGAGCATGCCACTCACTGCTTGTCACTCACTGGCCTCACCCGCCAGCCAGCCCTCCCTCCACCTAGTTCCACCCTCCCCTGCCCTCTCCCCACCTTCCCCCACCCCGAAATGCCTCCCCACTACCTGGTAGGGGTGCTCCTCACCCGGTGCTCCAGCAGTGCTGATTTCCCCGCCTCTGAGGCCCAGCGCTGATGGAGGTTGGCTGCTCTGCCAGTGCAGAGGCTGGAGCCTTACGGCCCTTTTACGGTGCCCAGGGCCAGTGGTGGAGCAGGCTGTGAGGAGTGCCCGTGGGAAGGTGCTCAGGATTGGGCTCACAGTTGTCCTAGAAGCAGAGCTGCAGAATCTGGACGAGTCTTCCAGTAGCCAAAAGTGACGTCACAAGAGGTAAAGACCATAGAAGGCTGTGCTGTGAGCCGCTGCATTGAGACTCCTTAAGGCAGGATTATTCAAACAGTATGCCAGGACCCATTTGGTGGGTCGTGTGACCTAATGTCAGGTGGGTCGTGGAAAGCTGGGAGCAGCCATGTTGGAAACTGCAGACCTTACTCCAATGGTGGTGTCTAAAGTGGGAGGAACTGGAATGCTGGGCGGGACGTACGGTTGATTGGCAGCCCGTCTGTTCTGTTCCGCCACCTGCCCACCCACCGCGCGGGCTGCCCCCAGTTGGCACGCCCCACCGCTGCTCGCCCAGGCACCCGGCGCGCCCCCCACCCGTCCCCCCTGGTGAGCAGGCGCCCCCTCCGAGGCCAGGGCAGCCCGTGCAGCGGGCGGGCGGGCAAGCGGAACCGAACGGACGGGCAGCCAATCACACGTAAGTCCCGCCCAGCATACCGGTTCCTCCCGCTTTAGATACCACCACTGCCTTACTCTTGTTATATTCCTTTTGTGAGTTTGAATTTTCAAGTGAGGGTTTTTAAAATTTTGTTTTTAGTTCAGTGCTTTTACATCATATTCTCTCCTCATCCTGCTTTCTGTCAGGGATGTTTCATGGTTGTACAATTGCTGCAGTCCAAGGATGCCAGTTTGCATTGCAGGAGTGTCATTTTATTATGTTACAATGACAGCACTTCCTGCTTGATGATGTCACTTCCTGCCACAACAGCACTTCCAGGTTAATAACATCAGTTCCAATGGGTCCCTACATGAGTGCCATTCTAAAATGTGGGTCTTGGTCTAAAAAGTTTGAATAACAATTTTCTGCCCTTCTCTAGGGATTAGCAGGGTCCTTCTTACCTGCAAGACCCACAACCATAAAAGTCTTGTTGAATTGGACCAATAAACCTTTGATGTTATCACCATGCATCCAGATATGCTGGCAAGTCACTGCACAGCCAGTTAGAGGGCCATGTGGTGACATTCTGTGCTGATGAGGAACAGAAAGTCACTGAAGCCAAATGACCTGGAAGTGACATAACACTCCCAGGTCATTTGGCCTCTGAGACTTTTTAAAGCCCATAGAGAACATAAGAAGAGGCTGGATCAGGCCAAAGGCCTACCTAGTCCAGCCTCCTGTATCTCACAGTGGCCAACCAGCTGCCTCAGGGAGCACAAGAGACAACAAGATGCCTGCATCCTGTTGCCACTCCCCTGCACTAGGCATTCTGAAGTAGCCTACTACTAAAGTAAGGAGGTTGCACAACCCATCATGGCCTATAGCCCATTATGGACTTTTCCTCCAGAAATCTGTCCAATCCCTTTTTAAAGGCACCTAGGCAAGATGCCATCACCACCTCATGTGGCAAGGAGTTCCACGGATTAATTACATGCCGGGTAAAAATGTATTCCCTTTTATCCGTTCTAATTCTCCCAACACTCAATTTTAGTGTTTTAGTGTCCCTTGTTCTGGTATTGTAAGAGAGGGAAAAGAACCTCCTTCTGTCGACTATATCCATCCCATGTATAATTTTGTACGTCTCAATCATGTCCCCCCAGAGGTGCCTTTTTTCTAGACTGAAGAGCCCCAAACGCTGCAGTCTTTCTTCATAAGGGAGGTGCCCCAGCCCAGTATTCATTTTCGTCGCTCTCTTCTGCACCTTTTCCAGCTCCACAAAGTGCATGTGCTACCTTTACAGGCTTCTGAAAGCCACTTGGAAGTATTTTAAAAGCATTTCCAGTTGTCCCTTACTGTGTTTTTAAAACACCTGGGGGGCTTTCTGAAAAGGCCACATGCAGCCTCTGCAGGCTTTAAAAAAGGCTCCCAGACATGACAAGGAAACATCTCTGGTTGTTGTGTCTGGGCGTTCAAGATATTTTCCAGAAATCAAACAGACCACTTCTCCAATTAGAAATAACACTGTGGCTGTATCTGCAGACACTAGATCACCTATAGCATCTACCTAGTACATGCTGTATCATTTTGAAGCATTAAAAACTAATAAAAATGAGAACTTGGCATGAGAATGTAGCATAAAAACACATAACACCACAATTTGCTATTTTAATCAAGAAATTTTGGAAAAAATATCACCCAAAAAACACACCCCTACCTATGAAGAAGTGGGACGTGGTGGCACAGCGGGTTAAACCACTGCTGCTGGGCTTTCCGACCGGAAGGTTGGGAGTTCAAGACTGTGCGACGGAGTGAGCTCCCATTGCTTGTCCCAGCTCCTGCCAACCTAGCAGTTCGAAAGCACCTAAATGCGAGTAGATAAATAAGGACCACTTCGGTGGGAAGGTAACGGCGTTCCGTGCGCTACGGCATAGAGTCATGCCGGCCACATGACCATGGAAGCTTGTCCTTGGACAAAACGCCGGCTCTACAGGCTGTTTCAGAGATGAGCACTGCCCCCTACAGTCGGTCACGACTAGACCCTTCGGTCGTGGGGAAACCTTTACCTTTACCTATGAAGAAAGATTGAGGGAACTTAGTTTATCCTGGAGAAGCGAAAGCTATGGGGGGCTATGAGAGGCTTCTGGGGAGAGAAGGGTCCAGCGGGTGTATTGGGGGGCCTCTCTGAGAGGGTTTCCCTCTCTGGCCGTGCTTCCCCCAAGTTACGCACTTCATTAAAAAGACCTTCGCATTCAAAACGCGACCAGTAAAACACGACACATAGTTGCCTGTGCTTTCTGGGAGCTCGCTTGGGATCCTGCCCGTGAGCTCTCCCGAGCGCTCGCTTTCTCCTCAGGCTGCAGCTTTCTCGGGGTGCTTCTACCCAACTTATTGTTGGAATAATACGGTATATAATTGTCTTGTGGTGAAATGTGCAACCAATTGTGTTTGTTGCATTTTGAATGCTGGTATTTCAACTGATTTCAAGGGTGTGTGCGCATAGATTAATAATAGCTAAAGCACTTTAAACTTTAAAAATGGAATTTGTTTTATCTGGGCCCTTGTAGACAGCCCTTTTTACTTCTTAAGAGGCCCTCAAGGCAGTGGCGGACCTGAGGGGAGGGCAAGGGGTGCAAATGCTCAAAGTGGCTCCCATTTAATTAAACACACCATTTCCTCCTCGCAGTGGCATCTCTACAGGGAGGGCAGAGCTCTAAGTTTTGCAAGAAGCCTTACCTTGCAGTGGAAATCACGCCTTTCCTGCACTGTTTTAGCCAATCCTCACAGGGAACAGCAACATCTTGGCATTGCTTACTGGCTACAGCAGCAAGGGAGAGGAGGGGTTTACATGAGAGGGTAAGGCTCCTTGCAAGACTTAGAGTTCTGCCCTCCCTGTAGAGATGCCACTGCCTCCTCAGAGACAGTTGGTGCTTCTGGGTGAGTGGGAGGGATGCACAGGGCAGTGGTGTAGCTGGAGGAGGAAGACTTTGCAAGCAGCCCCCCCCCGCTTTGGAGCCAGAGTAGCCTCTGATTCGCTCTAGCTGCTGGGAAGAACCATCTGGTGAGAAGAGGGGAGAGGACTCCCCTTCAAGTGAGAATGGAAGTTGTTGCCTGTCAAGTCAAAGTGGGAGACGAGTGCGGTCAGAGAGATGCAGGACTGTGGAGGATGCCACCTGGACTGAAGCGTTCTGTGACAGATTTAGAACCTATATGGGGCTTGAGAAAGTCTGCCTATGGAAACTGCCTTGAATAAAGTCAGAGGAGAAATCCAATGATAAGAAAGGTTCTCCATAAGTACTGGTATTATTGCCCTGGTATTAATACCATAAATACTGGCATTATTGCCCTGCTAACTGGGCAAGCAAGAGGCACTTTTTCAAATGGTGCTCCTCTTATATTTAGCAGGGGGAAAGTAATTGTCCCTCTTCACCCCAGCACAGTGTCTTTTCTAGTGGCTGTTGCTGCTGGTGTTCTGCAGGGTTTTTTTTTTTTAGATTGTGAGCCCCTGGGGCAGGGACTTTATTATTACTATTTGCCTGTAAACTGCTTTGTGAACTCTGTGTTGAAAAGCGGTATACAAATACTATTGATTGATTGATATGATAGCACTCCTCAAATATCTGAAGGGCTGCCATAAGGAAGAAGGAACAAATTAGTTCTCACCTGCCTCTGACAGTAGAACCAGGTCCAATGGGTACCAACTGCAAGAGAGGAGATTCTGGTTGGACATCCAGAAGAATTTCTTGATGACAAGGGTGGTTTGACACAGACGTGCGCCATCCTCCCTGACCCCAAGAGTGTTCCAAATGTGCCTTATAGTGTCCCTTGTGCCAGGCCTAACTGTGCCGGCCTAACTGCAGGATAGGATTGGGTTCAGAGGTGGATCTACAGAGAGGGCAAAGCTCTAAGTGTTGCAAGAAGCCTTACCCTGTCATGTAAATCCCTCCTCTCCCTTGCTGCTGTAGCCAGTAAGCAACGCCAAGATGTTGCTGTTCCCTGTGAGGATTGGCTAAAACGGTGCAGGAGAGGAGTGATTTCCACGGCAAGGTAAGGCTTCTTGCAAAACTTAGAGCTCTGCCCTCCCTTAGATCTGCCTCTGATTGGGCTGTGAATATAGTACAATTGGCTGCTGCATGAACATGCATTGCATTGTGCTAAAGCTGCTGTCCTGCATTCACTTATCTTCAAGTAAGCAAGCTCCATTGAATGCAGTGGGTCTTACTTCTGAGTAGACATGCCTAGGCTTGCACTATATACCAAATCTCCTATTTACGTATAGGTGAGGTTCCAGGCATCCGTACTTAAGTAGAAACATCAGTTCTTGCTGACACAGTGCTATTTCACCTGCAGAAAAGCACCTCTTTTCTTGTGACACCTGCTCAAAAGTGCCAAATGGTCTGATGAGAAGAGTTGGGTTTCGCCCTGGTTTTTGAACGTTCTCTGTGATCATGTTAAATGTGTAATGTTTTTAATTTTTTTGATGTGTTTTACTTACTGTTGTTGCATTGTACTCTCTGCAAGCCGCCTTTGGGCATTTGCTTCTGCAGGGGAAAGGTGAGGTATAAATTCTTCAAATAAACAAACAGACCAACAAAAACAAACTCGGTGAGTGGGTGTAAAAGGATTTACAAATCAGGACTTTGCTGCAGGGGCGAAGCTAATGAAAGTGTAGCCCAGTGCAGAGGGCAAAATGTTGCCCTGGAAGTGACATCACCACAGGAAGTGACATAAGTTGTATTTTTGTTTTCTCTAGGTTTTGTTGGCCTTAACGTTTGATAGAATAAAGATATTACACTCTGGTTTCTTTTATTGCATTCTGCATTAAATTACCTTTCCAATGAAGTACAACATGACAGCACTATTCATTCATACCAAGGTTTGGACAGTTTTGGCCACTCACTAGTGTCACGCTCAGCTTGTTGCCCCCTCAAGCTTGTTGCCTGGTGCGACTGCACCCTCCTGCACGTCTTTAGCTCCGCCTCTGCTTTGCTGCTTCAAATCTGTCCGCTGCAAATGCTAGATGGCCTTCAGCAAGCTGCTCCTCTCGGCCTCAGACTTCTCCCACCTGTGAGGGCACCACTGACCTCGTGAAATAACGCCAGCACTGAACAGATATGAAGACTGCGCTGCAAAAACCAGGATGGCCATGCAGCTGCCAGATTTACTCCAGGGAGCACCCAACTTATTTCCCTTGAAAAAACGTAAAAGCAAATAAAATGCCCAAGGCGGCTTACAACGTTACACAATAACACGTGCCATATACAATAGCAATAGCTACAGTCATTTAAAATACACACACTTTCCAAAATCTCAGGATCTGTCAGCAGGAGGAGGGGAAAATACAAACAACCATTTTTTTCCCCATCCTGTGAGTCACCCACAGTGTACCGATGATCCCGCCGCCTCCTGTGCGTGTCTTCCTTTACGCGCGAGGAGACCAGCTTGCTGCCTGCGCCTAGAGGCAGGCAGGCGGCCAAACAGTCCGTGGGTGCCACCGGGGCGCCCTCCGTGGCTGCTGGACGCGGTCTAGGACTCGCGTGCAGTCCGGGCTTCTTCCCCGCACCGCACCCCCCGCCCGTACGCACCCACCACGACTTGCGCGGATCGTCGCAGCAGCTGCGGCTGCCGCCCGCTTCCTCGACGTGCCGCCACAAGCCCGCGCAGCCGCCCGCCTTCCCGAGCCGCTCGTCCCCGCAACTTCAGCCCGGAGCGCCTGAAGTTCGGCTCGCACGTCCCTTTCGTTGCGGGGCGGGGAGCGGAGCTCGTGGAGGGGCGGCGGGGCGGGCTCGCGCTCGCCTGGGTCCCGCAGGAAACTTTCCGCGTCGGCTCTTCGGGGCAGGGGCAGAAGAGGCGCGCCTGCAGCGCAGCCAAAGCGGGGAGGAAGCCGAGGAGAGGAAACCGGGCGGCCGGGACTCCGCCGCCGCCGGAGGAGCCGCTTGCCCTGGTATGAGGAGCCAGCCGGCGCCGTCCTCGACCCCAGCCTGGCCGGGCCCCGCAGGGACCCCCCGAGGTGGAGGAGCCGCGGAGCGACGCTGAGCGAGGTAAGCCCCGGAGCGACGGCGCCCCTCGCCTTCCCCCGGGACGCGTGGCCCTGCCTTACCCCGGAAGGAGGAGCTGCCTCCTCGCCGAGTCCTCGGTTGCCGCAAGGACGGACTGCCTGCCCGGGTGGCTTCTCAAGGCTCGCGACCTACAGAGGTAGTTTGGTGAGGAATCGGGGTAGGGTGCCTCGGAAGGCCGACCCGCTGAATCCCACGGAACGCCAGGAGACAGGACTCGTTCACGTGCACAACGTGCACAGGGCCGGGCTTGTCGGCGGCTTGCCGGTGCACGTGTACTCCGGAGTCAGTTTGGGTGAGTTCAGTGGGGCTACTCCCTAGCAGAGGCAGCCCCAATCAGACATGTTTTTCTGGAAAACAGGTCGGCTGAGATCAATGGGCCTCCCTCTGCAAGTCTGTGCATGCCTACTCAGAAGTAAGCCCTGCAGAGCGCAGTGTGTGACTTGCTTGCTGTTGTGTATCTGGATCTGAAATATAGTGGGACTTGACTTCAAAGGAAATGTGTGTGTGTGTGGGGGGGCTGTTTGCGTACTTCTAAGCTCAGTTTAGCTCAGTGTGACTCGCTGGCCATGGAAATGGATCTGTGGGTAGCCCCACTGAATGCAGTGGGGCTGACTTCTGGGTAGATGTGTGGGGCTGACTTCTTGGGCTGCACACTAGTGCATGTTTACTTGGAAAGAAGCCTTTCTGTGCATTACAGTAGCTTGCTCCCCATGGATATGGATCTGTGAGTGATCACTGTGAGCGTGCTGGGGCTGATGATGCCCCACCAGACATGCTCAGGGATCCGGCTGCAGCCCTGTGCTCAGTGACCTAGCTAAGGCATCTGCCCTGGGTCATTTTTTGGCACCCCATGATGAAATCAAATTTAAGTAAGTAAGTAAAAAGTTTTCTGGTTAATTTGCCATAACTTTTGATAGAATACAGATACTCCAACATGGTTTGTTTTGTTGCATTCTGCATTAAATTGCTTTTCCCAATGACATATAGCGTGATGGTAGTATTCGTACTTACCAAGGTTTTCACAATTTTGGCCACTAGGGTCAAGCTCAGCTTGTTGCCCCCCCCCAGCCTGTTGCCTGGTCAATTGCCCCCCTGCACTCTCTTAGCTATGCCACTGCCTGTGTGTGTATCTGGGAATAAACTAACTTCTGTTTTTTTTTTTTTTAAATAAACTTGGTGGGACCAAATTTCCAAAGAAATGTGCTGCACATTATCCCACTTTTGTCCCTGGTTAGTTTTTGTGTGTGCAGGGGTTTAGGGTGCTTTGGAAATTGTTTGATCAGAGGAGATGGGGGGGGAACATTTCTCTCTCTCTCTGTGTGCACACACAGGCCCACAGGAAGCCAGGCCCCTGTCAAACGGTGGCTGGCTTCCCCCAAAGCAATTGTTCGCCTTGCAGGAAAAAATAACAGTGTCTCACTGCTTTTCTAAGACGAACACGTTTCTTCTGGGTGCCTGACTGTCAGTGTATTGTTTGCTCCAGTGTGGTTGTTTTTCTTACCTCTCCCTTTGCAAATCACCTGGTTCAGGGCAGACAAAAGAAAGTGCATCTTTGCACCCTCAGCGTCAGCCTGTGGAGTTTGCTGCCAGGCCTGGTGGCAGCTGCTGGTGGGCTTGGCTTTCAAGAAGGGCTTAGGCAACATTCACGGGAAGACAGGCTGGTTACTGCTGCTCCGGTGTGTGCTTCCTGGTGGAGCCTCCATGTTCAAAGGCAGTGTGACCCGCCCCCAATTTCAGGTGCCAAGGACAAACAGCAGGGGAGGGGCCTGCTGCTTCCATGCGCTGTGTGTGTGTGCTTTTGGGAGGCACCTGATTGGTCTCTTTGGGAGAACCTCTCCGTGAATAAGGCAGTCCTTGGTCTGATCCAACCAGGCAGCTGGTTGCTTCTATTACTTCAGTATTTTTCCCTTGCTGGACTTGGAGAGTCTCCCCATTCACTCTTTTAAAATAGCACACATGGGGGGGGCAGTTGCAGTGGGGATCGTAGTACTAAAGCGCCCCTCCCTCATCATGGTTTTGCCATGTTTTGGGGCCGCCATCCGTGCGATTTGAGACAGAAACCTGACATTGCGCATTCTGGTTTGGCCCTCACGTCTTTTCCCTGCCGTTTCCTCCAAGGAGCGCAAGGCAGTGAACTTATATTATGTGGGGCTACCCGATCGAAGCCTCCTCTGAGAAGAAGGCTGGCTTGAGGGTGCATGAGTCGGTCCGGGTCACCCAGTGGGGTTCCTGACGTGACTGAGAACCTGAATCTCTTTCCCTAGTCCAGGGGTCTCCAGGCATTTTGGTACGAGGGCTGCATCGTATATTTTACAGATTTTTGTGCCCCCCCCCAAAAAAATCAGTTTTATGAATGAATGAATGACATTTGAACAAATGAATAAGTTTTACTTGCGTCTTTCTTGTAATCAGCATGATAAGATGCAGAACAAAAAGAAACATGATATTTACAAAAAGCAATGACAGACTTAAATTGATATCTAATGAGTAAAAACGTCAAATACTTAAAGTTGCTGCGGGCTGGATAAAATCTTGTGGTGACCTGGGGTTGGCCTGAGGGCCCTGAGGGGAGGAAGTGGTGTCATTAAACAGGATGTGATGTCATTAAGCAGATGATGGCCAGAACTCAGCACTTTGTCCTCTTGCAGGAACTTGTTAGCTGCAAATGAAAAGAGAAAATGGGCAAACCCTGATAATATTTTTAAGATAATGGGGGAGCCCAATCATCATGTGGACTCCTCTTTCAGCAGTGACTTGTACATGTCACAATAAACTGGTTAAATGCCCAAACGCCAAGCCAAATGCTGCCCACCCCTTACTCGGTGGGTGCCAGCCTCTGCTTCTCCAGCTCTCCAATTCTCTAGCTCAGTGGCTCCCAAACTGTGGGTCGGGACCCACTAGTGGGTCGAGAGCCAATTTCGGGTGGGTTGCAAAGCACCTAGGGCAGCCCAATTGAAAATATGGGAGGATGGGATGCTGGAAAGGGGGAGGGCTGTGTGGTTATGTTGCTTGTGTCAAGATTGCAAAGAGGATTTTTTCTTTCTGATTCACTTCGCAATTGGAAAACGGATGAGACATAACCCAACTTCTTGCTGAATTCTCAGGAAAGCAGCAGGCTCTGGTGTCACAATGATGGCACTTGCAGCCATGACATCCGTTTTGGTGGGTCTGGAAGAGATTGACATTCTAAAAAGTGGGCCCAGTGCTAAAAAGTTTAAGAACCACTGCTCTAGCTTGTCACTCCCCTCCCTTCTTCCTCTCTGTCCCCCTCTTCCTTTTTCAGTCTAGGAAGGAGGAGGAATGGAGGAAAGTATGCCACCCCCAATCTGCAACCTTAGGCAACTGCTTCAGTTGGCCGCATGTATGGGCTGGCCCTGTTTCACGTGGTTGAATATTGTACATATGGCTGTTGGCAGCAAAGGACTTGGGAGTGGTTTTTTCATCCAGTCTAGCAATAATTCTTAGGTTTGGAATAATAATAATAATAATAATAATAATAATAATAATAATAATAATAATAATAAT
>JAJKFI010039269.1:0-16121 GCA_029204185.1 Lerista edwardsae | reverse complement strand
ATAATAATAATAATAATAATAATAATAATAATAATAATAATAATAATAATAATTGGTATTTATATACCGCCTTTCTTGGTCATCAGATTGCTCCTTTGACTTTAATTCAAGGCGGTTTACATAGGCAGGCATTTTTCTAAACCGCAAGGGTTTTTACAAATCACAAAGTTCTAATCTTTCAAGAACAACTACATGCAGATGACACTTTCATCGTCCAGTCCTTCTTTCTCGCTGCACGATTGCCTTCCGCCGGCTGATAATCTGCTTCTTTGCTCTCACCAAAGAACAGCTGGCCACCCAGCACAACTCCCCTCTCACAGGCAGCTGAGACAGCTCAGTTCTTATCAGCCGCATTCTTGAGGTCTGCCGCACACGGAAGCTTCCGGTGGTCTCAAACTAGCGATCTTCGGATCTTATCTTCGGGCAATTACTGCGGCTTTAACTCTCTCGACCAGACCTTCTGCCCTTCTTCTTATCCATGGTTTCAGGTATCCATGGGGGTGCCAGGAACCTACCCGCCCCGCCCCATCCCCACCTCCGTGAATACCAGGGCACACCTCTATTTAATATCAAAAATGACTTCCTTCCTATACGAGTCTTTACTGCCCCCCCCCAAATTCCTAGATATATACGAACTTAGAGCGCAGTCCTATACTTGCGTTGCGCCGGCGCTATGCTATTGCGCCAGCCGAACGCTGCCGCAAATGTGCCGTGAAGCACATCAGCATCGGCAGTACGGCACTGGACCAACACAAATAGCAGCATCAACGCTCGGGCGCCGCCACGACCACCAGCAGCGCCAGCCTTGTGCTGGCCAAGCATCGGCGGCGCGCAGTCAGCGCTGGGCCTTGCTAAGGGCGTTGCAGAGGCGTGCCTGGGGCGTAACTGGGTGGTGCAATGGGAGGAGACGGGGGTTGTGAAGCAGGACGGCCGTAGCACTAAATTCTAAGTCCCCAGTCTTGGCGGCCCTGATTCGGACCGCTCCTGCGCATGTGCACCTGTGCCTGGACAACAGCAGGGGCAGATCCAAGCAGGCCTGTAGGGATTATAGGGACTTACGCCAGTGCAAGGGGAAAACCTCCCCTTGTCCAGTACGTTGCTGCTGCTGCCTCCCAATGGGCTTTAGGATATAGCCGTGTTATGTTGGCCTTACTATGTCGGCCTTACTTAGGATTGGTCTGCCCCTCAATAGAAAAGGAAAGACACTCTGTGCATGCTTAAAGGCCCAGACAGGGGCGGACCTAGTCAAAATGGCGCCCATGGCACCCAATGGAAGTGTGCCCCCAGGGGGCACGTGCCACCCCGCCCCAAGAACCGCGACCCCGCGACCCCCCCCACGGGAGCCCAGGTCTACCCGCATCCCCTAAATCTGCCTCTCCGCGGGCGCAATGTTGCGGGGGGTGGAGGGCGCACCATGCCACCAGCGCCCCCCAAGATGGCACCCAGGGCTTGTGCCCTCCCTAGCCCCCCCTAGATCCACGACTGGGCCCAGACTTAGGGTGCAATCTCAACCTGGAGTTAGGCCGGCACAATTAGGCCAGCAAAGTTTGGCCGGCACAAGGGCCACCAGTAAAGTGCGTTTGGACCGCTATCAGAGTCAAGGAGGATGGCGCACGTCTGTGTGCTGGCCTCTTTGCCTCTGAGAGTGGTTCAAACATACTTTACGGTGTTCCTGGCCAAGCTTTGGTCAAACTTTGCTGGCCTAACTGTGCCGGCCTAACTCCAGGTTAGGATTGCACTTTTAATTGTTTTATTGCTGACTCTTTTCAAACAACACCCTGCAGCTTGAGAACATTTATCCAGCTGATTTTGAGATGGGCTTATTAGGGTGGAGAAAGTTAGCTTGGTCATATTGTCCCAAAGGGAGAGTGAGGTGCGTTTCTTTGTGCTCAAGAATGTTAATGGGTAAATAAGAAGTCTGTGATGAACCCTTTAGAAAAGGGCTGCAGGGAGCTGAGCAGGCTTGCTAAGCCAGGAAGAGAAGCAATTGCAGGTGTGGCTGGCTCCGTACGGCAGGCAGTTGCAGTGGTTAGCGCGGAACAGTAGCCAGAGTGCTTGGGAAGCAGATCAGCAGGCTTTGTGATATTTTGCACTGGCCCATTTCAAAGACGTTTAGAAGACAATGCAGAACCAGACTGACAACAAAATAAGCACACAGCACTGCTTTCTAGTTTCTGTTTTTTTAAACACACCCCACACCCCAAAATCAGCTGAAAAATAAAACTGCTTTATTGGTTTTTATTATTTAATGGAACATTGCATGGCAGCATCTGCTGACACTATACCACCTATATTAACTACCTAGTGCACTGTTAAAGCGATTATAATTACATTATAATGTAAATTTTGAATAAAAATATAACTCCGCTTTCTGTATTTCTAGCTTTTGGAAAACGCTGAAATCTGCAAAAAACCAAAAACAAAAAAACCCACAGCCATTTTCTCCCAGCTCTAGCCATGGCTCAGAAGTCCTAAGCTCAAGGGAGGGGAAGAGATGGCCCACAGCTCTGTTCTCAGAAACAGCTTCATTTTACAATCCTAAGTAGAAGATTCCTTCTGGATCATACCACCAGCCCATCCCCCAACTTAAGTCGGAAGCTTCCATATACAGGTTTCTTCCTGCTTAAGTACAGGTTAAGTCCTGTACTTAAGTCGAAACATTTATTTATTTAGAAGCAGGGGCGTCGTGAGAGGGGGGGTGGGCCACACCAGGTGACGTGCACGGGGGTGGTGGTGACACCACCAAGGACCAAAATTGCTAAAATTGCGGTTTTGAAAGATAATACAATCATGCTATATACCGTTTGGATGTGGAATTTCACCCTGAATTCAATGGAAAAAACCCGGAGTGTAATATTTTAATTCTATCAAAGGTTATGGCCAAAAAACAAAAATACAACTTTTAATATAAAGTTGCAGTTTTTAAAAATCATGGTTTTATGGAATAAAACCATGATATTATATACCGTTGGATGCGGAATTTCACCCAGAATTCAATGAAGGAAACCAGGAGTGTAATATCTTCATTCTATCAAAAGTAATGGTCAAAAAACTAAAAACTGAAAATACAACTTTTTATGTAAAAATCACAATTTTTAAAAAATCATTATTATGAGTCAGTTCTCATTTCCATGTATCAGAGCTAATACTAGAACTCTTATTTAATTGTGTGTCATCAAATTGGCCACAGGTTTTTTGTTGGTTACTAATTTTTTGGGGTCACCTGTACTATAAACTAACTAACTAACTAACTAACTAACTAACTAAATAAATAAATAAATAAATAAAATTTTTGGGGAGGTAACACCAACACTTGTAATAACACTTAGGTTGTGCTTATGGTATTGTAATTTATTCTGTATGGTTTGGGAGGAGGGGTGACGCGCATCATGGGGGGTGATGCGCTGACCTCCCGCCCGGGTGATGCAAACTCTAGTGACGCCACTATTTAGATGCAAAACATTGTGAGCAGCTTTCTGTAGTGGTTGGAAAAAAACACAGGATAGAAATATTTATTTCTACAAAAATGTTGTTTCCTAGTGAATGTACACTGGTCTGTAACAATCCTGCTTTTTTGTTGTGCAATGTACAAAATGGGCCTTTAAGCCGCTTAGACGGCGGGGTGGGGGTGGGAGAAAGACTGCATTTGTATTAGTTGCACGTTACAACTTGCATTTTTACATTTTACAACAGGTTGCCGTTTGCATTGGCCTAAATTGGAGCGGAACAGGAATACTCTTCTGTGCAGTCGTGTACTGGCCCTCTTTTACACGTCATTTCTGAACCTGTAAAACACAACCTCTCTCTCCCTTTCACAAACCAGCATCTCTCTCCATCTCCAAAACCAGTGTTGTTATGCCTGCATGGAAACATCAGAGTGAAAGGACTGCAGTTGCATGAAAGCATGAGGCAGTTGTCCTTAAGTTGGAATGTTGGTAAGTTGGAAGTCCTTGAGGGCACAATCCAAGGCAGCGCCACCTGCCATGAAGCAGACAGTTCCCCTGGACTGCTAAGTGCTGTTAAGCACTTCCCTCCTGCCCTTGTTTGCTCCAGGCAATGTCTGTCTTCCTGTAATTCCAGGTTTTGATACAACGTCACAATTCCATCATCCTATTTCATCTGAGCACCTTTTCCAAGATGTCTGTTTTCCGACTCTAAGGAGAAGTGACATCGTGGGAACCCCTTGGATAAGAAGGACCACAAGCCATTCCTGAAAAAAAGATCTGAAAAAACCCTGAAGCTATTTTCTGTGACCATGAAGATGCAAAAGCCACTAGGCCAGGCTGACCTCACTGTGGCCAAGAAGCACGTGCTGTTTTGCTGTTTTGGCTTGTTTTTCCACCCTTATCTTAATTCTGCCAGTGTAAACGGAGTTTTCCTAGAATACTTCATGTTTTATTTCCCATCCAAATGCAACTGCAAGACGGGGGCTGTGCTAAGCGGGGGCTGTGCTCAGAGTGCTTTCCATAACATTTCCTTACTTCTCCCTCGAAAGGGGGCTGTGGCAGCTGACCTGGATACTGCGGGATCATTTTGGGGTGCTCTAGAAGGCAGCTGATTGCTCCCTGGAAGGACAAATCCTGAAGCTGAAGCTCCAATACTTTGGCCACCTCATGAGAAGGGAGGACTCTCTAGAAAAGATCCTCATGCTGGGAAAGATGGAAGGCAAAAAGAGGAGGGGGCGGCAGAGGATGAGATGGTTAGATAGTGTCACCGAAGCGATGAACATGAAATTGGGCGAACTCCGGAAGCTAGTGGAGGACAGGGAGGCCTGGCGTGCTGTGGTCCAGGGGGTCGCGAAGAGTCGGACACGACTTAGCGACTGAATAACAACAGAAGGCAGCTAATATAAATGCCTCTTGGAACCTGAGACCTGAGCACTTAGGGCGCAATCCACGCACCCACGTCGTCCTGATGCAGCCAAGCAGCCCCCGCTCCCCGCATGGATGCTGGAGCTCTCGGGCCGATGACACCAGTAGTGTCAGCCCAAGAGTGCTGAACCTGGCTGGTGAAAGGGAGGTTCTGGGAGGAGGGAGGGCAGGTGGGTGGGAGGACTTGGGTGGGGTGGGGGTGCTGGCCTGGGGAGGGGGTTGGGGCTGGGATGCAGCCAAGGCCCTGTTGAGAGGCTGCACAGCCCTGATTTGGACCGCACGGCTTCTGTGGTTCTGCACCTGCTATATAGCGGGCACAGATCCAAGGAAGCCCATGGGGCAGCCGGAGCCTCCCCTGGGGCAAGGGGACAAATGTGCCCTTGCCCTGGGGAGGCTCCCCAGCACCTCTAAGGTGCACTGGAGTTGGCGCAGGCCTGCCAGCCTCGCCAATCCAGTGCAATTTAGGATTGCGCTCCCAGCTGTGGAGGGGCTCCGTCCTTGTTAATTCTCAGTCCCACACGATATTGGGTAGTTTTGTGTGCATGTGTAATAAGCTGCCTTATATGGTCAGACTATACCTGTCCAATCTTCTTTTAAAGGTACCTAGGCCATACGCCATCACAACCTGCTGTGGCAAGGAGTTCCACAGATTAATTGCCTGCAGGGTAAAAATGATCTCTCTCCTGATTTGTCACAGACAGCTCAGAACCCATTAGCCCAGCGGTGGGATCTGGGAATAAGGAAGCGGAACGCTGGGCGGGACTTACGCGTGATTGGCAGCCCGTCTGTTCCATTCTGCGGCTGCCCTGGCCTTGGGGGGGCTGCCCCCTGTTGGGTGCGCCCCACCGCTGCTCGCCCAGGCACCCATGCGCCCACCCACCCACCCACCCCGGCGAGCATGCCACTCACTGCTTGTCACTCACTGGCCTCACCCGCCAGCCAGCCCTCCCTCCACCTAGTTCCACCCTCCCCTGCCCTCTCCCCACCTTCCCCCACCCCGAAATGCCTCCCCACTACCTGGTAGGGGTGCTCCTCACCCGGTGCTCCAGCAGTGCTGATTTCCCCGCCTCTGAGGCCCAGCGCTGATGGAGGTTGGCTGCTCTGCCAGTGCAGAGGCTGGAGCCTTACGGCCCTTTTACGGTGCCCAGGGCCAGTGGTGGAGCAGGCTGTGAGGAGTGCCCGTGGGAAGGTGCTCAGGATTGGGCTCACAGTTGTCCTAGAAGCAGAGCTGCAGAATCTGGACGAGTCTTCCAGTAGCCAAAAGTGACGTCACAAGAGGTAAAGACCATAGAAGGCTGTGCTGTGAGCCGCTGCATTGAGACTCCTTAAGGCAGGATTATTCAAACAGTATGCCAGGACCCATTTGGTGGGTCGTGTGACCTAATGTCAGGTGGGTCGTGGAAAGCTGGGAGCAGCCATGTTGGAAACTGCAGACCTTACTCCAATGGTGGTGTCTAAAGTGGGAGGAACTGGAATGCTGGGCGGGACGTACGGTTGATTGGCAGCCCGTCTGTTCTGTTCCGCCACCTGCCCACCCACCGCGCGGGCTGCCCCCAGTTGGCACGCCCCACCGCTGCTCGCCCAGGCACCCGGCGCGCCCCCCACCCGTCCCCCCTGGTGAGCAGGCGCCCCCTCCGAGGCCAGGGCAGCCCGTGCAGCGGGCGGGCGGGCAAGCGGAACCGAACGGACGGGCAGCCAATCACACGTAAGTCCCGCCCAGCATACCGGTTCCTCCCGCTTTAGATACCACCACTGCCTTACTCTTGTTATATTCCTTTTGTGAGTTTGAATTTTCAAGTGAGGGTTTTTAAAATTTTGTTTTTAGTTCAGTGCTTTTACATCATATTCTCTCCTCATCCTGCTTTCTGTCAGGGATGTTTCATGGTTGTACAATTGCTGCAGTCCAAGGATGCCAGTTTGCATTGCAGGAGTGTCATTTTATTATGTTACAATGACAGCACTTCCTGCTTGATGATGTCACTTCCTGCCACAACAGCACTTCCAGGTTAATAACATCAGTTCCAATGGGTCCCTACATGAGTGCCATTCTAAAATGTGGGTCTTGGTCTAAAAAGTTTGAATAACAATTTTCTGCCCTTCTCTAGGGATTAGCAGGGTCCTTCTTACCTGCAAGACCCACAACCATAAAAGTCTTGTTGAATTGGACCAATAAACCTTTGATGTTATCACCATGCATCCAGATATGCTGGCAAGTCACTGCACAGCCAGTTAGAGGGCCATGTGGTGACATTCTGTGCTGATGAGGAACAGAAAGTCACTGAAGCCAAATGACCTGGAAGTGACATAACACTCCCAGGTCATTTGGCCTCTGAGACTTTTTAAAGCCCATAGAGAACATAAGAAGAGGCTGGATCAGGCCAAAGGCCTACCTAGTCCAGCCTCCTGTATCTCACAGTGGCCAACCAGCTGCCTCAGGGAGCACAAGAGACAACAAGATGCCTGCATCCTGTTGCCACTCCCCTGCACTAGGCATTCTGAAGTAGCCTACTACTAAAGTAAGGAGGTTGCACAACCCATCATGGCCTATAGCCCATTATGGACTTTTCCTCCAGAAATCTGTCCAATCCCTTTTTAAAGGCACCTAGGCAAGATGCCATCACCACCTCATGTGGCAAGGAGTTCCACGGATTAATTACATGCCGGGTAAAAATGTATTCCCTTTTATCCGTTCTAATTCTCCCAACACTCAATTTTAGTGTTTTAGTGTCCCTTGTTCTGGTATTGTAAGAGAGGGAAAAGAACCTCCTTCTGTCGACTATATCCATCCCATGTATAATTTTGTACGTCTCAATCATGTCCCCCCAGAGGTGCCTTTTTTCTAGACTGAAGAGCCCCAAACGCTGCAGTCTTTCTTCATAAGGGAGGTGCCCCAGCCCAGTATTCATTTTCGTCGCTCTCTTCTGCACCTTTTCCAGCTCCACAAAGTGCATGTGCTACCTTTACAGGCTTCTGAAAGCCACTTGGAAGTATTTTAAAAGCATTTCCAGTTGTCCCTTACTGTGTTTTTAAAACACCTGGGGGGCTTTCTGAAAAGGCCACATGCAGCCTCTGCAGGCTTTAAAAAAGGCTCCCAGACATGACAAGGAAACATCTCTGGTTGTTGTGTCTGGGCGTTCAAGATATTTTCCAGAAATCAAACAGACCACTTCTCCAATTAGAAATAACACTGTGGCTGTATCTGCAGACACTAGATCACCTATAGCATCTACCTAGTACATGCTGTATCATTTTGAAGCATTAAAAATAATAAAAATGAGAACTTGGCATGAGAATGTAGCATAAAAACACATAACACCACAATTTGCTATTTTAATCAAGAAATTTTGGAAAAAATATCACCCAAAAAACACACCCCTACCTATGAAGAAGTGGGACGTGGTGGCACAGCGGGTTAAACCACTGCTGCTGGGCTTTCCGACCGGAAGGTTGGGAGTTCAAGACTGTGCGACGGAGTGAGCTCCCATTGCTTGTCCCAGCTCCTGCCAACCTAGCAGTTCGAAAGCACCTAAATGCGAGTAGATAAATAAGGACCACTTCGGTGGGAAGGTAACGGCGTTCCGTGCGCTACGGCATAGAGTCATGCCGGCCACATGACCATGGAAGCTTGTCCTTGGACAAAACGCCGGCTCTACAGGCTGTTTCAGAGATGAGCACTGCCCCCTACAGTCGGTCACGACTAGACCCTTCGGTCGTGGGGAAACCTTTACCTTTACCTATGAAGAAAGATTGAGGGAACTTAGTTTATCCTGGAGAAGCGAAAGCTATGGGGGGCTATGAGAGGCTTCTGGGGAGAGAAGGGTCCAGCGGGTGTATTGGGGGGCCTCTCTGAGAGGGTTTCCCTCTCTGGCCGTGCTTCCCCCAAGTTACGCACTTCATTAAAAAGACCTTCGCATTCAAAACGCGACCAGTAAAACACGACACATAGTTGCCTGTGCTTTCTGGGAGCTCGCTTGGGATCCTGCCCGTGAGCTCTCCCGAGCGCTCGCTTTCTCCTCAGGCTGCAGCTTTCTCGGGGTGCTTCTACCCAACTTATTGTTGGAATAATACGGTATATAATTGTCTTGTGGTGAAATGTGCAACCAATTGTGTTTGTTGCATTTTGAATGCTGGTATTTCAACTGATTTCAAGGGTGTGTGCGCATAGATTAATAATAGCTAAAGCACTTTAAACTTTAAAAATGGAATTTGTTTTATCTGGGCCCTTGTAGACAGCCCTTTTTACTTCTTAAGAGGCCCTCAAGGCAGTGGCGGACCTGAGGGGAGGGCAAGGGGTGCAAATGCTCAAAGTGGCTCCCATTTAATTAAACACACCATTTCCTCCTCGCAGTGGCATCTCTACAGGGAGGGCAGAGCTCTAAGTTTTGCAAGAAGCCTTACCTTGCAGTGGAAATCACGCCTTTCCTGCACTGTTTTAGCCAATCCTCACAGGGAACAGCAACATCTTGGCATTGCTTACTGGCTACAGCAGCAAGGGAGAGGAGGGGTTTACATGAGAGGGTAAGGCTCCTTGCAAGACTTAGAGTTCTGCCCTCCCTGTAGAGATGCCACTGCCTCCTCAGAGACAGTTGGTGCTTCTGGGTGAGTGGGAGGGATGCACAGGGCAGTGGTGTAGCTGGAGGAGGAAGACTTTGCAAGCAGCCCCCCCCCGCTTTGGAGCCAGAGTAGCCTCTGATTCGCTCTAGCTGCTGGGAAGAACCATCTGGTGAGAAGAGGGGAGAGGACTCCCCTTCAAGTGAGAATGGAAGTTGTTGCCTGTCAAGTCAAAGTGGGAGACGAGTGCGGTCAGAGAGATGCAGGACTGTGGAGGATGCCACCTGGACTGAAGCGTTCTGTGACAGATTTAGAACCTATATGGGGCTTGAGAAAGTCTGCCTATGGAAACTGCCTTGAATAAAGTCAGAGGAGAAATCCAATGATAAGAAAGGTTCTCCATAAGTACTGGTATTATTGCCCTGGTATTAATACCATAAATACTGGCATTATTGCCCTGCTAACTGGGCAAGCAAGAGGCACTTTTTCAAATGGTGCTCCTCTTATATTTAGCAGGGGGAAAGTAATTGTCCCTCTTCACCCCAGCACAGTGTCTTTTCTAGTGGCTGTTGCTGCTGGTGTTCTGCAGGGTTTTTTTTTTTTAGATTGTGAGCCCCTGGGGCAGGGACTTTATTATTACTATTTGCCTGTAAACTGCTTTGTGAACTCTGTGTTGAAAAGCGGTATACAAATACTATTGATTGATTGATATGATAGCACTCCTCAAATATCTGAAGGGCTGCCATAAGGAAGAAGGAACAAATTAGTTCTCACCTGCCTCTGACAGTAGAACCAGGTCCAATGGGTACCAACTGCAAGAGAGGAGATTCTGGTTGGACATCCAGAAGAATTTCTTGATGACAAGGGTGGTTTGACACAGACGTGCGCCATCCTCCCTGACCCCAAGAGTGTTCCAAATGTGCCTTATAGTGTCCCTTGTGCCAGGCCTAACTGTGCCGGCCTAACTGCAGGATAGGATTGGGTTCAGAGGTGGATCTACAGAGAGGGCAAAGCTCTAAGTGTTGCAAGAAGCCTTACCCTGTCATGTAAATCCCTCCTCTCCCTTGCTGCTGTAGCCAGTAAGCAACGCCAAGATGTTGCTGTTCCCTGTGAGGATTGGCTAAAACGGTGCAGGAGAGGAGTGATTTCCACGGCAAGGTAAGGCTTCTTGCAAAACTTAGAGCTCTGCCCTCCCTTAGATCTGCCTCTGATTGGGCTGTGAATATAGTACAATTGGCTGCTGCATGAACATGCATTGCATTGTGCTAAAGCTGCTGTCCTGCATTCACTTATCTTCAAGTAAGCAAGCTCCATTGAATGCAGTGGGTCTTACTTCTGAGTAGACATGCCTAGGCTTGCACTATATACCAAATCTCCTATTTACGTATAGGTGAGGTTCCAGGCATCCGTACTTAAGTAGAAACATCAGTTCTTGCTGACACAGTGCTATTTCACCTGCAGAAAAGCACCTCTTTTCTTGTGACACCTGCTCAAAAGTGCCAAATGGTCTGATGAGAAGAGTTGGGTTTCGCCCTGGTTTTTGAACGTTCTCTGTGATCATGTTAAATGTGTAATGTTTTTAATTTTTTTGATGTGTTTTACTTACTGTTGTTGCATTGTACTCTCTGCAAGCCGCCTTTGGGCATTTGCTTCTGCAGGGGAAAGGTGAGGTATAAATTCTTCAAATAAACAAACAGACCAACAAAAACAAACTCGGTGAGTGGGTGTAAAAGGATTTACAAATCAGGACTTTGCTGCAGGGGCGAAGCTAATGAAAGTGTAGCCCAGTGCAGAGGGCAAAATGTTGCCCTGGAAGTGACATCACCACAGGAAGTGACATAAGTTGTATTTTTGTTTTCTCTAGGTTTTGTTGGCCTTAACGTTTGATAGAATAAAGATATTACACTCTGGTTTCTTTTATTGCATTCTGCATTAAATTACCTTTCCAATGAAGTACAACATGACAGCACTATTCATTCATACCAAGGTTTGGACAGTTTTGGCCACTCACTAGTGTCACGCTCAGCTTGTTGCCCCCTCAAGCTTGTTGCCTGGTGCGACTGCACCCTCCTGCACGTCTTTAGCTCCGCCTCTGCTTTGCTGCTTCAAATCTGTCCGCTGCAAATGCTAGATGGCCTTCAGCAAGCTGCTCCTCTCGGCCTCAGACTTCTCCCACCTGTGAGGGCACCACTGACCTCGTGAAATAACGCCAGCACTGAACAGATATGAAGACTGCGCTGCAAAAACCAGGATGGCCATGCAGCTGCCAGATTTACTCCAGGGAGCACCCAACTTATTTCCCTTGAAAAAACGTAAAAGCAAATAAAATGCCCAAGGCGGCTTACAACGTTACACAATAACACGTGCCATATACAATAGCAATAGCTACAGTCATTTAAAATACACACACTTTCCAAAATCTCAGGATCTGTCAGCAGGAGGAGGGGAAAATACAAACAACCATTTTTTTCCCCATCCTGTGAGTCACCCACAGTGTACCGATGATCCCGCCGCCTCCTGTGCGTGTCTTCCTTTACGCGCGAGGAGACCAGCTTGCTGCCTGCGCCTAGAGGCAGGCAGGCGGCCAAACAGTCCGTGGGTGCCACCGGGGCGCCCTCCGTGGCTGCTGGACGCGGTCTAGGACTCGCGTGCAGTCCGGGCTTCTTCCCCGCACCGCACCCCCCGCCCGTACGCACCCACCACGACTTGCGCGGATCGTCGCAGCAGCTGCGGCTGCCGCCCGCTTCCTCGACGTGCCGCCACAAGCCCGCGCAGCCGCCCGCCTTCCCGAGCCGCTCGTCCCCGCAACTTCAGCCCGGAGCGCCTGAAGTTCGGCTCGCACGTCCCTTTCGTTGCGGGGCGGGGAGCGGAGCTCGTGGAGGGGCGGCGGGGCGGGCTCGCGCTCGCCTGGGTCCCGCAGGAAACTTTCCGCGTCGGCTCTTCGGGGCAGGGGCAGAAGAGGCGCGCCTGCAGCGCAGCCAAAGCGGGGAGGAAGCCGAGGAGAGGAAACCGGGCGGCCGGGACTCCGCCGCCGCCGGAGGAGCCGCTTGCCCTGGTATGAGGAGCCAGCCGGCGCCGTCCTCGACCCCAGCCTGGCCGGGCCCCGCAGGGACCCCCCCGAGGTGGAGGAGCCGCGGAGCGACGCTGAGCGAGGTAAGCCCCGGAGCGACGGCGCCCCTCGCCTTCCCCCGGGACGCGTGGCCCTGCCTTACCCCGGAAGGAGGAGCTGCCTCCTCGCCGAGTCCTCGGTTGCCGCAAGGACGGACTGCCTGCCCGGGTGGCTTCTCAAGGCTCGCGACCTACAGAGGTAGTTTGGTGAGGAATCGGGGTAGGGTGCCTCGGAAGGCCGACCCGCTGAATCCCACGGAACGCCAGGAGACAGGACTCGTTCACGTGCACAACGTGCACAGGGCCGGGCTTGTCGGCGGCTTGCCGGTGCACGTGTACTCCGGAGTCAGTTTGGGTGAGTTCAGTGGGGCTACTCCCTAGCAGAGGCAGCCCCAATCAGACATGTTTTTCTGGAAAACAGGTCGGCTGAGATCAATGGGCCTCCCTCTGCAAGTCTGTGCATGCCTACTCAGAAGTAAGCCCTGCAGAGCGCAGTGTGTGACTTGCTTGCTGTTGTGTATCTGGATCTGAAATATAGTGGGACTTGACTTCAAAGGAAATGTGTGTGTGTGTGGGGGGGCTGTTTGCGTACTTCTAAGCTCAGTTTAGCTCAGTGTGACTCGCTGGCCATGGAAATGGATCTGTGGGTAGCCCCACTGAATGCAGTGGGGCTGACTTCTGGGTAGATGTGTGGGGCTGACTTCTTGGGCTGCACACTAGTGCATGTTTACTTGGAAAGAAGCCTTTCTGTGCATTACAGTAGCTTGCTCCCCATGGATATGGATCTGTGAGTGATCACTGTGAGCGTGCTGGGGCTGATGATGCCCCACCAGACATGCTCAGGGATCCGGCTGCAGCCCTGTGCTCAGTGACCTAGCTAAGGCATCTGCCCTGGGTCATTTTTTGGCACCCCATGATGAAATCAAATTTAAGTAAGTAAGTAAAAAGTTTTCTGGTTAATTTGCCATAACTTTTGATAGAATACAGATACTCCAACATGGTTTGTTTTGTTGCATTCTGCATTAAATTGCTTTTCCCAATGACATATAGCGTGATGGTAGTATTCGTACTTACCAAGGTTTTCACAATTTTGGCCACTAGGGTCAAGCTCAGCTTGTTGCCCCCCCCCAGCCTGTTGCCTGGTCAATTGCCCCCCTGCACTCTCTTAGCTATGCCACTGCCTGTGTGTGTATCTGGGAATAAACTAACTTCTGTTTTTTTTTTTTTTAAATAAACTTGGTGGGACCAAATTTCCAAAGAAATGTGCTGCACATTATCCCACTTTTGTCCCTGGTTAGTTTTTGTGTGTGCAGGGGTTTAGGGTGCTTTGGAAATTGTTTGATCAGAGGAGATGGGGGGGGGAACATTTCTCTCTCTCTCTGTGTGCACACACAGGCCCACAGGAAGCCAGGCCCCTGTCAAACGGTGGCTGGCTTCCCCCAAAGCAATTGTTCGCCTTGCAGGAAAAAATAACAGTGTCTCACTGCTTTTCTAAGACGAACACGTTTCTTCTGGGTGCCTGACTGTCAGTGTATTGTTTGCTCCAGTGTGGTTGTTTTTCTTACCTCTCCCTTTGCAAATCACCTGGTTCAGGGCAGACAAAAGAAAGTGCATCTTTGCACCCTCAGCGTCAGCCTGTGGAGTTTGCTGCCAGGCCTGGTGGCAGCTGCTGGTGGGCTTGGCTTTCAAGAAGGGCTTAGGCAACATTCACGGGAAGACAGGCTGGTTACTGCTGCTCCGGTGTGTGCTTCCTGGTGGAGCCTCCATGTTCAAAGGCAGTGTGACCCGCCCCCAATTTCAGGTGCCAAGGACAAACAGCAGGGGAGGGGCCTGCTGCTTCCATGCGCTGTGTGTGTGTGCTTTTGGGAGGCACCTGATTGGTCTCTTTGGGAGAACCTCTCCGTGAATAAGGCAGTCCTTGGTCTGATCCAACCAGGCAGCTGGTTGCTTCTATTACTTCAGTATTTTTCCCTTGCTGGACTTGGAGAGTCTCCCCATTCACTCTTTTAAAATAGCACACATGGGGGGGGGCAGTTGCAGTGGGGATCGTAGTACTAAAGCGCCCCTCCCTCATCATGGTTTTGCCATGTTTTGGGGCCGCCATCCGTGCGATTTGAGACAGAAACCTGACATTGCGCATTCTGGTTTGGCCCTCACGTCTTTTCCCTGCCGTTTCCTCCAAGGAGCGCAAGGCAGTGAACTTATATTATGTGGGGCTACCCGATCGAAGCCTCCTCTGAGAAGAAGGCTGGCTTGAGGGTGCATGAGTCGGTCCGGGTCACCCAGTGGGGTTCCTGACGTGACTGAGAACCTGAATCTCTTTCCCTAGTCCAGGGGTCTCCAGGCATTTTGGTACGAGGGCTGCATCGTATATTTTACAGATTTTTGTGCCCCCCCCCCAAAAAAATCAGTTTTATGAATGAATGAATGACATTTGAACAAATGAATAAGTTTTACTTGCGTCTTTCTTGTAATCAGCATGATAAGATGCAGAACAAAAAGAAACATGATATTTACAAAAAGCAATGACAGACTTAAATTGATATCTAATGAGTAAAAACGTCAAATACTTAAAGTTGCTGCGGGCTGGATAAAATCTTGTGGTGACCTGGGGTTGGCCTGAGGGCCCTGAGGGGAGGAAGTGGTGTCATTAAACAGGATGTGATGTCATTAAGCAGATGATGGCCAGAACTCAGCACTTTGTCCTCTTGCAGGAACTTGTTAGCTGCAAATGAAAAGAGAAAATGGGCAAACCCTGATAATATTTTTAAGATAATGGGGGAGCCCAATCATCATGTGGACTCCTCTTTCAGCAGTGACTTGTACATGTCACAATAAACTGGTTAAATGCCCAAACGCCAAGCCAAATGCTGCCCACCCCTTACTCGGTGGGTGCCAGCCTCTGCTTCTCCAGCTCTCCAATTCTCTAGCTCAGTGGCTCCCAAACTGTGGGTCGGGACCCACTAGTGGGTCGAGAGCCAATTTCGGGTGGGTTGCAAAGCACCTAGGGCAGCCCAATTGAAAATATGGGAGGATGGGATGCTGGAAAGGGGGAGGGCTGTGTGGTTATGTTGCTTGTGTCAAGATTGCAAAGAGGATTTTTTCTTTCTGATTCACTTCGCAATTGGAAAACGGATGAGACATAACCCAACTTCTTGCTGAATTCTCAGGAAAGCAGCAGGCTCTGGTGTCACAATGATGGCACTTGCAGCCATGACATCCGTTTTGGTGGGTCTGGAAGAGATTGACATTCTAAAAAGTGGGCCCAGTGCTAAAAAGTTTAAGAACCACTGCTCTAGCTTGTCACTCCCCTCCCTTCTTCCTCTCTGTCCCCCTCTTCCTTTTTCAGTCTAGGAAGGAGGAGGAATGGAGGAAAGTATGCCACCCCCAATCTGCAACCTTAGGCAACTGCTTCAGTTGGCCGCATGTATGGGCTGGCCCTGTTTCACGTGGTTGAATATTGTACATATGGCTGTTGGCAGCAAAGGACTTGGGAGTGGTTTTTTCATCCAGTCTAGCAATAATTCTTAGGTTTGGAATAATAATAATAATAATAATAATAATAATAATAATAATAATAATAATAATAAT
>JAJKFI010039268.1:0-29454 GCA_029204185.1 Lerista edwardsae | reverse complement strand
CTCTCTCTCTCTCTCTCTCTCTCTCTCTCTCTCTCTCTCTCTCTCTCAGACAGACAGAGCGAGAGCGCACATGTGCTCATCCCAGCAAGGAAATCCTCAAGCCCCCTGTAGACAGAATGTGGGGTTGGTTCAGCTGCCTTGAACAGGAAGGATTTTATTATTGAAATTCTGGAGGTTCTTCAAGCAGAGGCTTGGCTGGCACCTGCTGGAGATGCTCTAGGACAGTAGTTCCCAAACTGTGGGTCGGGACCCACCAGTGAGTCGCGAGCCAGTTTCAGGTGGGTTGCGAAACACCGAGGGCAGCCATATTGAAAATATGGGAAGAAGGGACGCTGGAAAGGGGGAGGGCTGTGTGGTGGTTTTGCTTGTGTCCAGGTTGTAAAGAGGATTTTTTTTCTTTCTGATTCACGTTGCTATTGGAAAATGGCTGAGAAATAACTCAACTGATTGCTGCATTCTCAGAAATGCAGCAGGCTCTGGCATCACAATGATGGCACTTTAGTCCATGGCATCACTTCCGGTGGGTCCTGGACAGACTGTCATTCTAAAAAGTGGGTCTTGGTGCTAAAAGTTTTTGAGAACCACTGCTCTAGGAGGATTTCCTACTATAGGCAGGAGGCTGGACTAGATGACCTTGTAGTTCCCTTCCGTGATTCTGTGATTGTTAGACTACTGATAGTCTAATATCACAGTCAGTATCTTATCAGGGGCTCCGTTTTGGCTCTTCAACCCTGACGTTATGTTTTGGAAGTCTTGCTACAAATGCACAAGTCGAGAGAAAATCTTCTGAGCTTTCACATTCATTGTTCGAATGAGCGCATGGTTGGCTGAGTCCGGCTTTCCCATTCAAAGAGTCTGTCCGTCTGCCCCGCTGCCGCTCCGTTGTCTCTGTCAAAGCGAGTCTGTGCCTCATTCAGCTTTGGCATGTGGGCACCAGGCTGGAATCGCCAGGCTGACTTGGTAAGCCGGGGCAAGGCCGTCACAATGGGGCGGATTCAGTGGACCGCTGGAAAGAAAATCTCTGCGACAAGAGGAGGAGGAGGAGGAGGAGCATCTCTCTTGAATCCAGCAAGAGGGTGATACAGGGAGATGCTTACCTTAGCCCGCTCCCCTCCTTTGGGGTAGCCTCCTTAGCTACTGTTTTTAGAAGGCGGTGGGGGAACTGTGGGGCTGTTCACATGCTATACTGGGATGCACGTGGTTGTGTGAATGATTGAACCTTTCATTTTAACAGATCAGTCCTTTGCAGGATGCACAGATTGTACTGCATTGAAAGCAATGTGTGGATAAAATATTATTATTATTATTATTATTATTATTATTATTATTATTATTATTATTTTATATATTATATTATATACACAGACGTGAGCCTGACTCCCTGACTCGGAGAGTGGTCCAAACGTACTTTACGGTGGCCCTTGTGCTGGCCAAATTTTGCTGGCTTTGCGCCCTAACTCCAGTTTAGGATTGCGCTCACAGTGCTGATTCTCTGTACCTTGGCCGGGAATAGGCTCTGGGGTGAATTTGCTGTGGAGCTCATTGAATTTTCGAACACCCCTGTTGGATTGGCCCAAGGGGTCCCTATCTCCGTGCCATCTTTAGCAGGAGTCCTCCACGGAGGTCTGTAAGGAGGGTATGAAACTGACAGTCTTCGACTGTGGCCAGTCAGCATCTGGTATTCGGAGGTGCCGAAACTTTATCTCATTGATGTGCCTGTAATAGCCCTTGAAGGCTCTCTCCTCCCACGGATTTATCTACTCCCGTTCTGAACCCCATCTGAACGGTGCTTGGTCCACCAGCGACCTGCCTCATGTTGTTTCCCAAGAGATGAAAGCAAAGCGTCTCAACTTGCCCTCTGGGCCTCATTACAAAAACTTGCCAACTCAAGTCAAGCAAAAATGCTAAAATTCCAGCTGCGTGAAAATGAAGGGCAAACTCCTGGCAGGAGGGAGGTCTGGCTCATGTTGCACAAGAGCCTGATTCTCAGACCAGAGGGGGAAGCCGCCCTCCCCAGCACCAAAAGCATCACTTCCCGTTTGGAGCCCCCCCTCTTGGCCAGGAAGCCCCAGTTGTGCACGCTTTGTGACTTGTTTGGGATGTTGCCTTTCACAAATGGCCACCTGAAAAAACGCACACTAGAGGAGGATGAGGTCTACTGTGTCCTGCCCTCTGAGCTCCCAGCTTGGCTGCAGAGGTTGTGGCTTGAACTGAGGACCTGATCTGCATGCAAAACATGTGCTTTGCCTCTGAGCTACAGACTCATGCTCACTCCTGACACTTCCCACATTGCAAAATGCAGATCTGTGGCTGGTTTCTGGCTTCTGCCTTGGGTGTGTTTTTGAAACACACGTAGCACGTGTAGAGATTTTCAGGTAAAAGATTCTGAAACAAAAGCTTTTTGAATGTATTTTCATTCAATTTCTTTTCAGTCTTCCTGATTATGAGAACTGAATAAAATCAGTACATGCCTGTGGTTGGTATCAGAGTGAGGAGTTCCTGGGGTTCTCCCAGCCTGGCCAAAACTAACCAGGGAATGGCTCTAGCCTGGACAACTGGGCTAGCCCAGTCTTCCGAGACTGAGATAATTTATTTATTTATTTATTTATTTAAAAGATTTTTACCCCGCCTTTCTGCCTAAAAAGGCATTCAAGGCGGCAATACAAAAAACAATTAAAAAACAATAAAAACATCATAATTTAAAAACAGTGATTAAAAAACAATATAAAAATACAATATACAAATACAACTGTTATCCCCTGGATCGAGTGCAGAAAAATAAAAAATACAAAAAAATACAAGACCAGCCAGCCTGTCAGCAACTAAAAGCCTGTTTAAACAAGAAGGTCTTCAGTCCCCGCCGAAATACCGCCAACGAGGGAGCAGTTCTTAGCTCTAAGGGGAGGGTATTCCAAAGTTGGGGTGCCACCGCCGAGAAGGCTCTCCTGCTGGCTGCCACCCCTCTCACCTCTCCTGGTGGCGGCACAGTCAAAAGAGCCCCCCCAGATGACCTCAGAGTACGGGTAGGATTATATGGAAGGAGGCGGTCCCTCAAATACCCTGGGCCCGAGCCGTAAAGGGCTTTAAAGGTCAACACCAGCACTTTGAATTTGGCCTGGAACAGAACCGGCAGCCAGTGTAGTCGCCGAAGCAACGGCTCGACAGAGTCAAACCGTTGTGCCCCAGCAACCACCCGAGCAGCCGCGTTCTGTACTAGTTGTAATTTCCGGACCGTCTTCAACGGCAGCCCCACGTAGAGCGCATTGCAGTAGTCTAATCTAGATGTCACTAGGGCATGGGTCACTGTGGCCAGGTCCGCACAGCTCAGGTACGGTCGCAGCTGGCGGATCAGCCGAAGCTGAGCAAAGGCTCCCCTGGCCACCGCCGACACCTGAGACTCCAGGTGCAGCTGTGAATCCAGGAGAACCCCCCAAGCTGCGAACCTGCTCCTTCAGAGGGAGTGCAACCCCATTCAGAGCAGGGCGATAATCCAATACCCGAGCTGTGGATTTCCGGACCAAGAGCACCTCTGTCTTATCCGGATTTAATTTCAGCTTGTTCGCCCACATCCAGCCCCCAACTGCCTCCAGACAACAATTCAGGACCTCAACCGCCTCCTCAGAATCAGGGGGAAAGGAGAGATAAAGTTGGGTGTCATCAGCATATTGATGACACCCCACCCCAAACCCCCGGATGACCTCTCCCAGCGGCTTCATGTAGATGTTAAATAGCATGGGGGATAAGATAGACCCTTGTGGCACCCCAAACTTAAGAGGTCGGGGTGCCGAACAAGCGTCCCCCAGCACCACCTTCTGGGATCTGTCAGCCAGGAAGGAGTGGAACCACTGCAAAACAGTGCCTCCAAGCCCCAACCCAGCCAGCCGACCCAGAAGGACACCATGGTCGATGGTGTCGAAGGCCGCTGAGAGGTCCAGCAGGACTAACAGGGTCGCACTCCCCCTGTCCATTCCTCGGCGTAGGTCATCCACCAAGGCGACCAAGGCAGCCTCCGTCCCGAACCCCAGCCTGAAGCCAGATTGGAATGGGTCCAGATAATCCGTTTCCTCCAGTACCCTCTGCAGTTGGGACGCCACCACCCGCTCAATCACCTTGCCCAGAAATGGGATATTTGAGACTGGCCGAAAGTTATTTAGATTAGTGGGATCCAGGGAGGGTTTCTTCAGGATGTAGACTGCGGGAACTCAGATGTGGGGATGGGGATGGAGTCTGTGTTTTTTGATGGCTTACCTTTAAGGTAGAATTATTGCCCTGCTGAATAAGATTGGAACAGCCGAAGACCCACCTGTGATGGGTCTTTGATGGGGAAGCTGTTGTCACCTTGTGATTCTTCCATGCTACCTTGATACTCACAGAGCAGATCTGTGTTGCATGTCGTGGCCATTTGGTCCTTCTGTTTACGTTTCCTCCCCCTTTCCTCCACGTATACATGCACCTGCCAACCTCCGATAACCGTTTGCACATCTGGCAAATTGTAGCCCACCCCCATACATACCTATTCAGTACATTAATAAACACAACTATTTTTTTCATTGCTGTTTTCTGCACAGCGTATGTGGGACGTAGTAGAAATGGCAATGCAGAGATGCCTTTAAAAAAATGTTATGCGCTTCAGGAAATGTGTTATCCCAGAGTACTGAGAGAGATAAACGTGGTCCAGTAGCATAGGAAGAGGGTGGCTGGGAGGAGTTGGTTGCCAGGGGGCGTCTGAGAGGCTGGACCAAGATGTTTCAAGAAGAAAGCTTCTTTCAAGAAGAAGAAGGGACAAATCTGCTCTCATCTGCCTTTGACAGCAGAACGAGGTCCAATGGGTACAAACTGCAAGAGAGGAGATCCCAGCTGGACATCAGAAAGAATTTCTTGACGATCAGGGCAGTTCGACAGTGGACTAGTCTGCCAAGGGAGGTGGTGGATTCTCCCCACTGGAGACCTTCAAGCAGAGGCTGGAGATGCTCTAGGTGAATGTCCTGCTGCAGGCAGGGGGCTGGACTAGATGACCTTGTAGGTTCCTTCCACCTCTAGGATTCTATGATTTCTTTTAATCTTGTTCTTCAATTACTTATTGGGACGATTACATATACAAAGTTATATATATGGTAAATACACTGACTTACAAAGTTAGTATATCTATTTCACACACAAACTTCAATAAAAGAAAATAGTCATTGTCTGCGCTTCTTCTCTGGCCACTATTATTATTCATTTCATGTCATGACTCGCCGCTGGAGCGCTAGCCGTTCCTCTCGGCTTAAGGTTGGCCTCAGAGTTGGGGGCAGAGGGTTGCTCCCCCTTGGCCCTGCTCCCCAGGGTCCTTAACAGCGGGGCAAGCTGAGTGTCCTCCACAGCCAGCTGCCCAGACCCGTCTGCCTGTCACCATTGGCCATCTGAGCTTTAAAGGGGTTGAACTCCCCTGAGTCCACCCCCTGCCTGGGATAGGCGGACGTGGTGTCCAATCCTGGGGCCTGATTGAGGCCGGGACCCTCCCCCGGATCTTCCCGCCTCCAGGGTCTCTTCTCAAGGGGGGTCTGACAGACTGAGGTTCCAGCAAGGCGCGACTGATGAGGGTCCGGCGGCTGCTACCCCACCGGCCTCAGGGCTGGCCGTTGGCCCGGGCCGATCGTGGCTGTGATTGACAGCAGGCTCCAGCCCCGCCCCCAGCCCCATGCATGCCATGTCGGCAGGTGTGCCTGCCTCATGTGCGCCCTGCGGCGGAGTCCGGCCCAGCCCTCAAGGTGGTGCAGCCGTTGCGTTATCAGGTGCGCCGGCTGGCAGCCCAGGCTCAGCCGCAACCTTCAGAGATGGACAAGAGAGCCCATTCCCCCTTCCATCTCCTGCTTGATGCAAAACATTCACCTTTCCCTGCCTCCTGCCTGGAACTGTCAGTTTTCAGATGGCCCCACATGGTGACAAAAGCAAGCAAACACACCCAGGCTCACAAGTTTTCAGACTGGAGTTTTTCAAATCCAAAGTTGGTGCCTAGTCCTTGACATGTGGGACTCGAGTCTACACAGGTCAGCAAAAAACACATATTTTTTCGACTGAGATTCAAGTCCTGCGACTCAAGGTGCAATCCTAACCTGAAGTTAGTCCAGCACAGTTAGGCCAGCAAAGTTTGGCCGGCACAAGGGGCACCGTACAGTATGTTTGGACCACTCTCAGAGAAGCCAGCACACAGACGTGTGCCATCCTCCCTGACTCCACGAGTGGTCCAAACGTGCTTTACGGTGTCCCTTGTGCCGGCCAAATTTTGCTGGCCTAACTGTGCCGGCCTGACTCCAGGTTAGGATTGCGCTCTCAGTTTCCCATCCCTGGAGACTGACCCCGCCTGACCTCCTCTCCTGCTGACACGTGTTCCAAACAAGCCAGTTCAGGCAAGCTCTTTCCCATGACACTCCCTTTCCACCTCTGGCCATGAGTGGGTGGGAGAGGAGGTCAGGAGGAGGCTGCGATGGGGATGTGTGTGCACATAGCTTGAGCACAAAAATTAGGCAGGTTGGCCAAACTGAAGTACCTTAAGAGCTGCTTGAACTTTGGCTGGGTCTGTCTGTTGACCCATCCACGGTGCAACCGCTGTCCTGCAGAACTTAGAGCTATGTGCGTGCGCATGTGTGAAAGACTTCACTGTCAGATGTGTTCGGATCGAGATGTTTTTAAGATACCTCCAGGTCAATCCCTGGAACGTATCTGCTAAGCCCACTGAAGGGATGAAGACTGCCCGGAAGACAGCGTGCTGGTGGCTCCCAAGAAGCCTGTAAGGTAATGGAGTGTGTATGTGTGTTTGTGGGTGTGGGCGCAATCCTAACCTGGACTTAGGCCGCCACAGTTAAGCCAGTAAAATTTGGCTGGCACAAGGGATACCGTAAAGTATGTTTGGACCAGTCTCAGAGTCAAAAAGGCCAGAACACAGACATGCGCCATCCTCCCTGACTCCGAGATTGGTCCAGATGTGCTTTGCGGTGGCCCTTGTGCCAGCCAAACTTCGCTGGCCTAACTGTGCCAGCCTAACTCTGGGTTAGGATTGTGCCCTGAGAGCGCGAGAGCGAGTGTGATGCCCAGATGTTCCCCAGTGCTCTGCGCTGTAATGAATTAGCCACACATGTTTTCCCAATTGTTTGGCTTTTCATTCCGTTCTGCTAGCAGAGTTTCACTGAGCCAGTCCTCATTTCGAAGCCCCTCTCCCCAGCTTGAGAGAATGGATGCGTGTTGTCTTGGCAGGGGGAGCCCCCCAACCCTGCTGCTTGAGAGATTTTCCACGGTGACAGGTTCTCACTGGGATTGAGAAACTCCGTTCTGTACATGGAATGTGACCTGGACTCTGTTATTTGGAACATGCTTTTGAGAACAGGGTACAAGCCCTTTCATTTTCCAGTGAGTTCAAAAAAAGAATATTGTGTCTGAAGGAAGCTGTCAATGAGTTTTAGAGCGCAATCCTAACCTGGCTGGCACAGTTAAGCCAGCAAAGTTTGGCCGGCACAAGGGCCACCATAAAGCACATTTGGACCACTCTCGGAGTCAGGGAGGATGGCTTACATATGTGTGCTGGCCTCTCTGACTCAGAGAGTGGTCCAAACATACTTTACGATGGTCCTTGTGCAGACGTCCTGGGGGCGCGGTTTCAGCGCCAGCCATGGGCGCGCTCGCACCTCTGTTCGGGCCTGTCCTTGTGCCGGCCAAACTTTGCTGGCCTAACTGTGCTGGCCTAACTCCAGGTTAGGGTTGTGCTCTTAATTTCAACGTTGGCTGAAGGTGTGTTTTTGTTCTTTTCCTTCGGAAACCTCAACAGTTTCTGGATGAAGCTTGCTGGTTTTGGTTGGGAGATCAGCTATGCTTCTGCTTTTTAATTTGAAAGGGAAAGCCAGGGTAGAACTCTGAGAAATAAAATTAGATAATTACCTGCAGTTAGACTTTGAATGGTCTGCAGGTCTTCATCCTGAATCACAGCCAAGCTTCCTTGCTAGGTGGGGCACACATATTTCTAAGAGGGGCTTGACCAATAATAATAATAATAATAATAATAATAATAATAATAATAATAATAATAATACTTGGATTTATATACTGCCTTTCTTAGGTCACCAGATTTCTCTAATCACTATAACTCAAGGCGGTTTACATAGGCAGACTTTATTCAGAAACCCGAAGGTTTTTAGAATTTTACAGAAATGTTCTATCTTGCAAGAACTACAACACATACAGATGGATCTTTCTGGATTTAGTCTTCTTTCTGGCCACCTGTTTGTCTTCTGCTGGCTGATAAGTGGCTTCCCTGCTCCCACCAGAGAAGCGGCTGACTTCGGCACAACACCCCCTCTCACAAGGCAGCCGAAGACAGCTTGGCTGTTAATCAGTCGCAAACAAGGTCTGCCGCTCACAGAGACTTCCGGTAGTCTCGAACTGGCGACTTTCAGATCCTCAGCTCTTATCTTCAGGCAAATGGAGGCATTAACCCTCTCGTCCAAATCTTCTGCCCAATAATAAGGCATTGTGAGGCAGATGGCTAAAAGAAGGGGGATGACGAGGACTGCCCCACATGTGCCCTACCCCCTTACTCAGCCTAGCCCTAGGCCATATCAGCTGCTGCTGCTCCTCTCATCATAGAGTTGGAAGGCGCTCACAAGCTCATCTAGTCCAACCCCCTGACTGTTGCAGGAAATCCTCCTAGAGCATCTCCAGCAGGTGCCAGTCCGGCTTCTGCTTGAAGGTCTCCAGTGAGGGAGAATCCACCACCTCCCTCGACAACCTGTTCCACTGCCAAACTGCCCTAACCTCTTATCCCTTTAAACGAGCTAATTTTTTTAGGGCGCAATCCTAACCTGAAGTGAGGCTGGCACAGTTAAGCCAGCAAAGTTTGGCTGGCATGAGGGCCACCGTAAAGTGAATTTGGACCACTCCTGGAGTCAGGGAGGGTGGAGCATGTCTCCGAGAGTGGTCCAAACACACTTTATGGTGTCCCTTGTGCCGGCCAAATTTTGCTGGCCTGACTGTGCCGGCCTAACTCCAGGTTAGGATTGCGCTCGTAAGGAAGCACCCACCCTGTCAATGGAAGTGATGGTGTCACAAAAGGAGAAGCCAGTTTTGCCAAATGATCCCGAGTGGGGTGAAACGCTGCTCTTGAGGAAGCCCTGTGTGCATTGCCCCCACTCACAGCTAGAGCCCTGCCTGCCCTGGCCTTGCGGCCGCAGGACCAAGGGAAACCGTGTTTGTTGCTTCAAAGCCCACCATCCTTTGCTTCTCTTGTCTTCTCGTCCCCCCTCAGGGGCTGCGGCTTCCTGTTCCTCCCTAGAGGCTCCGGTTGACTCTTTGGGGAGGGAGCACGGCAGCATGAAGAGGTGAGCCTAGGGGTGACCGCAGCTGCTGCCTCTTCTACTGCCACCATCTTGGTTGGGCCCCACATGGCACTCTCCTCCAGCCTGGTACCTGGGGTGGCCCCACTCCCATCCTTGATTGCTATGCCATGGGGTGCAGTGGATGATCTTTGGCCCCCCTCCCCACTGTTTGGATCTGTCTTCACCTAGCTAAGGGCCTGTCTTGCTCTTAAGTCTGACTGGTGCACCTTGAGCTCCTAGCAAGAAGCAAGGTGGGTTTTGGGAGTCTGAAGTCTGTCCACAAAAAGAGTATTTGTATGTTCCATTTTGATTGTTCATCTGTGAAATGTGATGAGAAGAATCCAAATGAACCATTGGGGAACGTGGGGAACTGGTTTTCGCCTCTTGTTGTCCATCAAGCCTGTAGTAGTGAGAGAAGCGGCCAAACAAGAGCTGATGAATGTGAACCATCAACCCTAAACAAGCCCCCAAGACATTGCCACCAGCCATGCAGTTGGCAGGCGTGCACGGAGGCCCGAGCGCGCCCCATGGCTGGTGCTGAAACCGCACCCCCCGGATGTCGCCCTGCCGCCGCACGTCGCTCAGACACGCCTTCCTTACCCCGGAAATGCTCCATTTCAGAGCATAAGGGAAGCGTGGGCGGGCGGGAGGGCCGAAAAACGTGCGTTCTCCCCAAGGAGGATTCTCCCCACAGGAGGCGGCATCCCTTAAGAACTAACGCTGGTGAAGTGAAGCTAGTGGGCGGGCTTAGCTGCCATGTTAGTTGACTCAAAACAATCCTCATTCCAAGCATTTCAGATTGCGTTGCTCGTACTGTTTAGGATTGAATAGTTTATTCCTTAAATAAAAACTTACGAAAATAAAAACATGTGAATGTGTAGACACATTATTGGTAACCTTATTATGATTTAATATGCAATTACAAGTTTAAATTCCTCATAATTATATTACTGAACATACCTGACGAAATGCTACTTGCTGTCTGTTTAAACTCAGATTGCACTATTTTGACAGACTTATTTTTTGAAATCTACACAAGCAAAAATAAAATGGTCATGCCCCATAAAAAAAATTCTGATAATGTTCAGGAACATTAGGAACAAAAAGAAATTACACAGCTTCAAAAATAATGCACTCACTATTTCAGTGAATTGTAGTTTTATTGAACCGATGTAATGTGAATACATGAATCTTTCAGTGGAAACTAAATATTCAAAAATGCCAGTCTCTGACAACTTAAAAAATAAATGAAGATAGAGTTCTTTAATGTAATAACTTGATAAGAACCTAATCTGCTAAGTAATCTGCTAAGTCCACAATTATATTACTGAACATACCTGACGAAATGCTACTTGCTGTCTATTTAAACTCAGATTGCAGTATTTTGACAGACTTTATTGAAATCTACACAAGCAAAAATAAAACGGTCACGCCCCATAAAAAAAATTTCTGATAATGTTCAGAATTTCATAAATATTACAGTAGAAAATGAAAGGTGGAAAAATAAAGTGTGAACGGGAAGGAAAGAAAAAAAAGGGGAGGGTGGGCAAAAATTAGATAAATATATAGGAAAATTACATTAAAATCTCTTCATAACACAAGTAGTTGTCAATATGAGAGTAATTCTTTTTTACTTCTAGACTATTAAGAGTATTTTTTTAAACTTCTACACTCACCCCCCCCCCCATAAAACAAATTCTGTTAATGTTCAGAATTTCAAAAATTTTACAGTAGAAAATGGAAGGTGGGAAAAAAAGTGTAAACGGGAAGGGGGAAGTAAGGAGGGGGGGAAATATTTTTTTTTTTACCTTCTAGACCATTAACAGTGGGTGTCAGAAAATGGTGAATAAGATTGCTAGGAATAACAAGAAATTACACAGCTTCAAAAATAATGCACTCACTATTTCAGTGAACTCTAGTTTTATTGAACCGATGTAATGTGAATACATGAATCTTTCCGTGGAAATTAAATCCCATTTTTCTGACAGCGATTCGCACACCCGTATGCAGAACACGCAGGCATGATTAAAGAGGTTGATATTAACTTTTACACACGTGCAGGGAGATTTTCATTCCTGAATGACTTGTGTCATGAAGAGATTTTAATGTAATTTTCCTACATATTTATCTAATTTTTGCCCACCCTCCCCTTTTTTTCTTTCCTTCCCGTTCACACTTTATTTCTGCTTGTGTAGATTTCAAAAAATAAGTCTGTCAAAGCAGTGCAATCCGAGTTTAAATAGACAGCAAGTGGCATTTCGTCCGGTATGTTCAGTAATATAATTCTGCGGAATTAAACCTTGTAATTGCATATTAACTCATAATTAGGTTACCAATGATGTTTCTCCACGATCACACGTTGTTATTTTGGCAAGTTTTTACTTCAGGAGTAAACGATTCAGCCCTAAACATCATGCGAAAACCCATTTGAAATGCTTGGAATGAGCAATGTTTTGTACTTAACAACATGGCCGCTAAGCCTGCCCCCTTAGCTTCAATTCGTGCCTATTAATTCTTAAGGCAGGGCCAGGGGTTGGGCCTACCCTCGTGACTAGGCAGGTTGCATTCTCCGAAGCTCGCTGGAGTTGGAAAAAAAAAAAAACTAACTGCAGCTCTACAGCGACGGAGAAGAACAGAAGACACCCCCGCTCAACAGGGCTTCAATTTTGAGAAACAGCAGCCCATTTCAGGGCTCCCGGGGTGCAGGCAGGCTAATTTTAGCCACAGGCACCCCCAGCCTTCATTGCCTCGCTCTGGAGGCTCCAGGCCTCATTGCGTCGTCGCAGACGCCATTTTGGAGCACGAAAAAGGCGCGAAAACACACCCGGCCGCTTCTGACCCCTGTGCTCACTCAGGGACAGGGACGGATAGCGTGCCAACATCCACCCGACCCTCTCGCTCTTCGGAGGTGGGGAGAGGGTCTCCAGGGCAGCGCCAGCCCTATTGCTCCGACCCCCTTCCCCTCGGGGCTGGGGACGGCAGCCATCTTGGTCGAGCCACCGCGGGCCCTCAGCAGCAAGCAGCAAGCAGCAAGTGCCAGCAGCGATGAGTGTGGTGCCTCAGTCACTATCCCGGCCATGACTACCCCAGAGGGCACCCCCGACCAGGCCCTAGACCCACAGGCCACCATTACCCTGCCAGTAGGGGATATTGAGGCCACTTTGCAGGGGATGGTCACCACGGCCTTCAACAAAGTTATGGTGGGCCTTCAGTTTGCTCCAAGGGACCCTAATGCCACGCAGGGCTATGCAGCCGAGGCGCCCGGCACGTCGGAGCAGTCGGGCGGGGGGTGCAGGCAGTAGTGTCAGCTTACCGGTACGCTGGGCAGGTCTTCTGGGTGATCGGCAGCGCGCTCGCTGCAGCGGGCGGGCTTTCGCCATTACGCAACGGAACGCAGCGAGCGCGCTGCCGATCACCCAGAAGACCCGCCCAGCGTACCGGTAAGCTGACACTACTGGGCGCAGGGCCAACAGCCCCAAGGGCAGCCAGACGCACCCTCAGGGGAGCAGCAGCCGTCCAGCTCGCCCGCCCAGGCGCAGCCAGCAACATCTGCGGCCTAAAGAGCAAACAACATGCCTCCTCGCCATAAACGGGCAAGGTCGCTGAGCGGGAACAGTGTGGACCTCTCACACCCGCGCAGCGCCCCAAATATGGTGATTCAGCAGACAAAGCAGAGGAGGCATCTTCTGCTTTCCTGGAAGAGGGGGAACTCTCTGAGGAGGAGAACACCACAGAGTCCCAGCGCAACAGGCTTTTCAAAAAAGAATGGTTGCCACCCACGGTGCCAAAGGTGCTCAGAATTCCCAAGTGGGCAAAGGAGCAGGACCCGACCCCCAGTATGAACCTCCTTGCTTTAATTTGGGGCACTCTGTCAGATATGTCAAATCTCTGGGAGGATTCAGTTTTGGCGGGAATCGCCTGTGCTGCCAGCTGATTCAACTGTCCCCTCAACTGAAGGGGACGGATAGCTGTGAGATCATGAGCATTTGGCACTGCTCCCAATCTCCCTCCCTGTACCCAGGTTTCCCCCACAGGCCCCCTCAGCCTGTTGTGCTTTAAAATGGCTTCTGCTGTACAGCAGAGTGGAGTTGCCACGGTAACGGCTTCGCAGTACTCCACAAGGGGAGTGGAGTACTCTAGTAAGGGGAATTGGCTCCTGCAAACAGGTAATTCAGACCCTCAGCCTCACGCAAGGAGGGCAAGTTATTGGAGGAGGTGCCTGCTAATGCAGATAATCACCTCAAAAGGCTGTTCCCTGTAGAGTTTTTTTTCCCCAGGCTGTTGTCCAAGGCTATTAGGTCTCTAATTCTCACCACAGAGACTGAGGCAGCTTCATCTTCTACCACTCTAACAGGGCTAGGGCCCAAGTGGTGTTCTTTCCTCAGGGCCCTGTCAAGCCAGCTGGGGTCCGTTTCCTGAGATTTTTAAATCAGTTATGGATTCGGAGTGAGTGACACCGATGCAGAAGCAGCACACATCTAGACCGCTCGGTAAGCTGTATTCATTGCACACATTGCAAACTCTGAAGGTTCCCTGGGTGGATGCTCCCAGATGCTGCCTTATCCTTGCACACGATCATTCCCTTCAAGAGGGAAGGAGGGCCCAGAGACCCACGTTATAAGAGCTTAGAGTGGCCCTTAAGAGGGCACTCAAATAATGCTCTTACACTTCAGAGAGTGTCAAGTGGGATAAATATGAGGAGCTGTGGTATGACACACAGCCACTACAGTTTTTGTTTTTCCCAGCTCAAAAGGAAATACTGCAAAATGTTCCCTGTTCCTCAGGATGCTGGATTATTGATTGAGAAAAAATGGGCTGATCCTTACGACGACATCTTTGAGTGGGCCAGTAAATTTTACACCTTAATCAAGGAAGATATGCAGCGGCTTAAGCTGCCCTTAACAGTTGCCCCAGTAGCAGCCCTGGGGTCACTCTCTGTCTTAACTTCTGATGGTGAGGGTCTTCCCAAGGATCCAGTAGATCAAAGGATCAACATGGCATTGAGAAAGATGTTAGAGGCCTCAGCTGCGCACTTGAGAGCAACTGTTGCTACCTTGCTATTCACAAGGGCATCTATTTCCTGGATTTAGAAGGCACTGGACCATTAGGAAATTCCACATCGATCAAGAAAGGATCACAGTTTTCTTTTGCAGCTTCCTTTGTGACTGATGCCACTGCTGAGTCTATTCAGTTCACCGCTAGGGCCGTGGCAGCAGGTTTAGCTGTGCGCCAAAGCACCTGGCTACACAATTGGGACATAGATATTGTTTCCCATTCTAAGGTGGTTGGTGTCTCCTTTAAAGGGGGAGAATTTTCTTGGAGAGGGCCTCATTCCTTTCTCTAAGCCATAAGACTACCTAGCTTTGCTAGACCTCCAAGAAACTTACCTCCGATTCAGGTTTTCCTCGGCAACAAGAGCCGTCACTCAGGTGCTAGTAGTATTGACAGCCCATTTGAGGTCTCGGGGCATTCCAGCCCTTTTCCCTACAGGGACAATATTCTCCTGAGAGCAAGGTCTCTAGAAATAGGGAGAACCTCCTGACTAGACATCAGCTGCCTGAGACTCCATGGTTTAATCATCAATTTAGAGTTGCTTTTTCTGTCAGACCATCAAACATCTTGGAGCAGTCTTAAGCACCAGACAGTGTATTGTTTTCTTGTCCCAGGAGAGGCGCTCCAGGGTACATGAGAACAAAAGCCTGCTGGAATAGCTAGGCTATTCAGAAGCGGTCCTGTCCACACTCCTCTCAGACAGAAGGAGTTCATTGCACAGGTGTCGACAACAACACCTGGAAGGTCATTAAGGTGTCTGGGTAAGCAAATCAACCCTAATCGCCCCAGGGCATTGCTGGAGTTTCTCCAGTCAGGATTAGACAAGGGCCTGAGCACGGCTACTCTAGAGCGTCAGGTTTCCACCATAACATCAACATTGGGTTTCCCTAGGGGTGTGTGTTATCCTTTCACCCCCCTGTTAAAAAGTTTTTAAAGGGAATGGCTCTTTTAAGTCCCCCCCCCCCAGTTCCAAGGGCCCCCACATGGGATCTGACCCTGGTGCTTAAGGTCCTTGCCTCTTTTCGAGCCGATGGCCACCTGTCAAGGAGCTCTCTTTAAAACTGTTTCCCCCCCCCTCTAGTTTGTATCACCTCAGCCAGAAGAGTTTCTGAGATGACAGCCCTGTCGGTGGCCAAAGAGCTCTGCAAGTTTCAGGAGGACAGGGCCACACTGAGGTTGGGCCCTTCTTTCTTACCAAAGGTTAACTCACTCTTTCATAGAATAGAGGAGGTGGTGTTACCCTCTTCCTGCCCCAATCCCAGTCACCCTAGGGCAGGGGTAGGCAACCTTAAATACTCCAAGAGCCATTTGGACCCGTTTTCTGGAGAAAAGAAAACCTCGGGAGCCACAAAACCCTTTTGACATCTAAAATGAAGATAATATAGTTTTTTTTTACCTTTATGATATGTATAAAAAAACTATAGGGAGTGGCAACAGGATGCAAGCATCTTGTTGTCTCATGCCTCCCTGGGGCACCTGGTGGGCCGCTGAGAGATACAGGAAGCTGGACTAGATGGGCCTTTGGCCTGATCCAGCAGGGCTCTTCTTATGTTCTTATGAGCGATCGTGGCTGAAAATCGGGTCTCGACATTCGTCATTCACTGTCTCCAGCTTTCTCTCTCTCCCACCCCCAACCCTGCTGCCAATCCTCCACAGCCTTCCAATTGTGCGTAAAAAAACGAACGGCAGAACAAAAACCAGCCACCATGCTGCACCTTGCAGGGCAACGCGGCGGATCACCCGTTTGCAAAGAGCACATGCGACAAGCAGCAGCAGGATGGGCGGGCAGGGCAGACCCCAGAGCCGAGCCGAGCAGCTGCCCGTGCAACTGCTGCCACTATGGGGTGTGTTGTTTTTTTTTTCAAAACGGTGGAGGATTTTTTATTTTTAGTTTTGCAAAAGGGGGATTCCAGGCTCGTGCACAGGAACTTTTGCAACCTGCACGCCATCGATGCAAACAATCCCTCCACGTTGCAGAAAGAGGGACTGGGCAAGAGATCCTGGAAAACGGGCAGGGGACACACACACACACACACAACTGCGTGACCCAGCGCTTTCTGTGCTTGTAAGTGGGAGCTGCCCCAACGTGTGCAAAACCATGGGCAACTTTGCAACCCGACCGAGAGCAAGCCAGAAAGTTTTCCCCACCAGCTTGCTGCTGCACGCTGCCGCCCCCCCGCCACGCTCCATCCCAGCTCTGCGTGCGAAGCAATGCAAACACATGGAACAGTCAACACAAAAAGCCACGCACCCTTCCAGCCGGCGGATCAGCTCTGGAGCTTCGCGGGTTGTCTTCTGCACAAGGCTATCCACGGACCGAGCGGGAGCCCAGCCGCCGCCGCCGCCAGCACGCTCTCCCCGCTTCCCGGAGCAGCGTAGGACTGGTGCCGAGCGGAGAGGCGCTCTCGGTAGCAGCTCCCGGCTCGGGGGGAAGGGGAGAAAAGGGGGCGATTCCCAACCTGCAGCCCTGAGCACAGTGCAGCCTACCGGGAGGGAGAGCAAGCCCGCGGTCGCAGCCAATGCTGGGAGCCTCCTTTGCTACGTTCACCCGGACTCCGGAGCCGCAGCAGACGGCTAAAAGAGCCACATGCGGCTCCAGAATCATAGGTTGCTGACCCCAGCCCTAGGGAGAGGGATTGGCATACATTGCAAACGGGCGATCCGCCGCGTTGCCCTGCAAGGTGCAGCATGGTGGCTGGTTTTTGTTCTGCCGTTCGTTTTTTTACGCACAATTGGAAGAGCTCTTAGTTTTCTACATCTCCAGGAGGGGTTGGAAAAGGACCTCAGCATGGCCACGTTGAGGCCTCAAGTCTCGGCCATCGCATCCATCCTGGGGTACCCTCGGGGACAGGCCCTTTCCACCCATCCGCATGTAAAGAAATTCTTACGGGGTGGCCCTCATAAATCCCCCCACTGTTCACAGAGTGCCCACTTGGGACCTACCGTTGGTTTTGAAGGCCCTCACCGGAGAGCCTTTTGTCCCACGAGAAAACTTACCTTAAAAAACAAACATGATCTTTTTAGTGGGAGTCATGTCAGCTAGACGGATGTCGGAGTTGGCAGCTTTTTCAGTGGCAAGGGAGCTCTGTGTCTTCTCAGAGGACAGAGTTTCCCTACAATTGGATCCCACTTTCCTTCCAAAAGTGAACACTTTTCCATAGAGCAGAAGAGGTGGGCCTCCCTTCCTTCTGCCCAAATCCAAAACATTCCAAGGAGAAACAATGGCACACCCTGGATGTGCGTAGAGCTCTCAGCTTCTACATCTCTAGGACCCAACCTGTGAGAAGATCTGCGGCTCTATTCGTGCATTTTCGTCCTCAAAAATTGGGGGACAAAGGCCCTTCCCTATACCTTATCTCGGTGGATCAGGGAGGCCATAGCATCGGCCTACTGGGCCCAGAGGGTTCCTGTTCCGGAGGGTAGTGATGTCCCGCTCCCTGAGGGCAGTGGGGATATCAGTGGCCTTCAGGGCCCATCCCTCACTGGAAATGGTATGCAAGGCCGCCACATGGCAAACCCCTAACACCTTCATTCACCATTATAAGGTGGACCAGTATGCAGTACGAGACGCTGCATTTGCTAGGCAAATTCTGCAAACCGTGGTGCAGGAGACCTCAGCATAGCCCCTCCCTTATTCTTGTGGGTACGGCTTGGGTACGTCCCAGATGTACCATGCTGGCCCTGACTGGAACTACGGGAGAACGGGAAGGTTTGGCTTACCTGTGAACTCCCCTTCTCCGTAGTTCCAGTCAGGGCCAGCGTCCCGCCCACTGACAGCTGAGGCGATTGCTCACACACCCACAAAAAGAAAAAGAAAAGAAAAGAGGACAAGGAAAGAGACAGACTTGTCTGGGAGGGCATTAAGTTCTGTTCTAGCAACCTAATAGCAGGGTGTGAGGGCCTGCTGCTCAGCCTCCTCTGCGCCCAGCACGTGGACCTTCGTTGGTCAAGACGTGGAATCATCAGCACCTTTTCCAGAGTGGGGACACCTTTTCCAGAGGCTTTGAATGGACTGGGTGGATCCAGGAGCCCCTCCCCCTCTGTGCAAGTCTTCTGTAAAATCTGACCTGCCTATCCAGAAGGGAGGAGCTTCCCAGATGCACCACGCTGGCCCTGACTGGAACTACGGAGAAGGGGAGTTCACAGGTAAGCCAAACCTTCCCGTTCTCGCCTGGACCGCGCGCAATGGCGCCCTACCGCTGCCCAGCGCCCCATGGCTCGTGCCATCCCGGGCCACAGGTAAGATTCGCGCCTGGCAGTTGGTGAGGAAGCTGGCTTGGATGGGGGAAGATCTTGGCTCTCTGAATGCCTGAAGAGCCTGGGAGTCCTCAGGGGTGTGGGTGCTGCGCTCAAGTGAAATCTCAGGGTCTCTCTTTTCAGATGGTTAAGTTTTTGAAACAATGGGAGGAAGCCACCTGCGTACAGTGGAGAGTATTTTTAAGACAATGACCACATAAACCCCTGCACATGTGGATGGGCTGGCTTTGTAGGAGCGGAGGACCATGCTTGCTTTTTTTTTCTTTCCTAAATGGTGAGGCACAATGGGAGCGTAGTCAGGACTCGAGACTGTGTTGAGGTTGCATCTGAGGAGGAAAAGGGTTGAGCTCCTTAAAGGCATCAGAGAGTCAGGAAGCAGAGAGCACCTGGTGATGTCTGTGTGTAATACAATTGCTGGCATTTCACAACTGAGGGGTGTCCAGGCAAGATTTGCTCCTATCAAGTTGGACCCTTTGAAGTAACAGGACTATGAATCACTCCAGATGTTTTGCAGAAACTGCGAGGAGGAGGAAGTGTCAGGAAGGTGCCATTCCTCTTCCCACACTTGGGCACCTCCATGAAGGAAGGAGATGTGTGTGTTGTTCCTCTGCAGGGAGTTGCATGTTTGGGGTGGGGAAATAATGTGCAGCTCTCCCCAGCATATGAAACCTTGGATGTGTCTGTCTGGATGCGAGGTTGGCGGGGGGAGGGAGGGTTGCGGGGGGGATGTGGGCAGTTCCAGGATTCAGCCGTAAGGCCAAATCCTATACCCATTCGGGAGGCTGCACAGCCTTGATTTGGGCCGCGTGGTCTCCTCGGATCTGCGCCTGCTGTTTAGCAGGCGCAGATCCGAAGAGTGCATAGGGGAGGCTGGAGCCTCCCCTATGGTAAAGGAGCAAACATCCCCTTGCTGCGGGGAGGCTCTAGCCTCCCCAACCCAGGGTCAGATACGGTGCTGGCCAGCCGGCCTTGCCATTCTGGGTAGGATCGCACCCTTACTGTTGCAAACTTGGCAAGAACTTTTTTTTTTTGGGGGGGGGGGTGCTTTCTCTGAGCCATACCCCATAAAATTTTGCATGACAGAGACCCAGTTTATACACCGTGCAAAGTGAGGTGAGAGAATTCTGGTCTGTTGCACTTGAAAGTGCTGGTGTAGCCAGGCATAGAATGCCTCTTGATCCAAGCAAACATCTCACTTGTAGTCAGTGGGCACATTTGGAGGAAACGATAATTCTTTGTCTAATTTCCCATGGGGCAGAAAGGCGGGGTATAAATTGAATAAATAAATAAATTTCACAGCACAATCCTAAGACCGACACAGCAGGGCCATATCCTAACCCTAACCCAAAGCCCAGCAGGAGGCAGCAGCAGCTCAGTACAGGGCAAGGAGAGGTTTTCCCCTTGCACCCGGGTAAACCCCAGCCAGCCCTATGGGGGTGCTCGCATCTGCTGTTTTGCAGGTGCAGGTGAACGTGCACAGCAGCAGCCTGAATTGGGGCCTCCCTGGCCGGGGATGAGGTTTAGGATACGGCACAATGTCTGTTGTGTGTCGCTGCCCCTGTCCCCACCACTGCACCGCCCAGTTACGCCCCTGGCACACCTCTGACACTCCCTCAGCAAGGCCCTGTGCCAACCGAGCACCACTGGCGCTCGACTGGTGCAAGGCCGGAGCTGCTGATGGTGCCTGTGCACCGATGCTGCTTCTTCTCCTCCAGTTCGGCACCTGACTAGCTGGTACAGATGCACTTGGCAGCACGCAAGAGCATATAGCTGGCACAACGCAGGAATAGGATTGCACTCTCAGTGTGCAAAATTCAGATGTATTATCTTGATGTTGTCTTTGGAACAGCTGTGTAAAGCTTGTTAAGTCCTACTATCCCCTACTACGTAACTGTGCATGTCTACTCAGAAGTAATCCTATGCATGTCCAATCCTATGCATGTCTACTCAGAAGTAAGTTTCATTATTGTCAATTGGTCTTACTCCCAGGTAAGTGTGGATAGGATTGCAGCCTGAGACTGCATAGACTTTGCTTTTCAACGGAACAGCTAGTCACCTAACCTGGAGTTAGGGCCGGCACAGTTAGGCCAGCACAGTTTGGTCGGCACAAGGGGCACTATAAGTTATGTTTGGACCAATATAGGAGTCAGAGACGCCAGCACACATTCGCCATCCTCCCTGACTCTTTACAGTGGCCCTTGTGCTGGCCTAACTCCAGGTTAAGATTGCACCCCTAGTAAGTTCAAGGGGCCACAGGTGGTGGATTTGGCCAAGACTCCTCCTCTTTGGACAGAGATGGGGGCCCCCCACCTATCTGCTGCCTTTGGCGACTGCTTCTGTTGGCCTCAAGGATCGAGTAAGGAGCGGGGAAGCAAGCCCAGGTGGTTGTGGGAGAGAGGGGTTGTCTGTTCCAGGAGGAACAGGCTGTAAGCCACCTTCTAATTGTGTTTTTTTTAATTAAAAGGTGGAATAACGATATACTGTATATTTTTATGCTCAGTATAGTGCAATTCACTATAGTATAGTGCAATTCAATGTGGGGATCTCTCTGTGACTTGGAACTGTTTGGTTTGAGTGGTATAAATACCTCGGTATGATTTGCAGCTTGTGTGTGTGTGCATGTGCCTGTTTCATGCTGTCCCCTGCTGACACGCACCTCATTGGTGTGTGTGTGTGTGTGTCCATGCAGTTTACAAGGCACAGCAGAGATGGTGCTTGCTGTGAAGGGAAAAGTGTCATCACTGCATCTTGCACTCCGGAGGCCAGAAAAAGCCTCATTGATTGCATGCGCAGATATTTCCTCTTCTCACCTGATGTATTAGGGTGCAGTCCTAACCAACTTTCCAGCACCAGGGTGAGGGCAGTGCAGCTCCGTGGTCAGGGAACAAGCATTTCCTGACCTTGAGGAGGCTTCCGTGATTATTCCTCCACTGCACGGTGCAGCACAGGCCCAGTAGTGTCAGCCTACTGGTACGCTGGGCGGGTCTGCTCGGTCGCTGGGCGGGTCTGCTCGGTGATCGGCAGCGTGCTCGCTGCAGTGGGCGGGCTTTCGCCATTACGCAACGGAACGCAGCGAGCACGCTGCCGATCACCAAGCAGACCCGCCCAGCGTACCGGTAGGCTGACACTACTGCACAGGCCCCCTCGGTACCACCACATCAGTGCTGGAAAGTTGGTTAGGATTGCGGCCTTAGGCTCATAAAGCTCGGTGGAATCTGATTGTCATTTTTTTTTAAAAAGGGGGACAAATTAAATGCTTACCAAATTAAAAAGTGGGTCCTGGTGTAAAAAGGTTTGGGAACCATTGCTCTATTGTCTTGAAATGGGCCTGCTCACTTCTGTTGAGTCACTTATCAAGCCCACCGCAGGCCAAGAGAGCTTTGTGCTTCAGTTCCCTGCTGACCTCTGCCAAACCTGGTGACGTTATTTTTTTGTCTTTTGTGTCTTCATTTCCCCCCAGTAGTAATTCCACATTGAGAGGAAATGCAGAACAAATAAACTCCCCCCAAAACAAAAGGAGCAAGGAAAAAATAACCCTTTCAAATGGCTGAGCAGGAACAATAGGGTCGGATATGTGTCCTCTGGGGAAAGGTTTGGACTGAAAGAAAGAGGCGCACACAATCCTCTGCTTCTGGGCTAGTAATAACAGTCTGAGCTATTCTGAGTCAGGAAACGGGTGATCTCTGGGGCCATCCCTGATGGAAAGACTAAGCTTGTGTCGTGCGTTTGCGATGAGAGGGGGGCATTGGGTGTTGGTGACAGCATGAAATCTATGCAGGGTTGAGACTATATTTGCACGCCGTTGCAACGTTTGTCACAGCAATGGCTGCAATTCTCTGCTTGCCGCCTTGGGGGAGAATTGCATGAGACGAAGATAAACCTGCTTCAACGTAAATGCACAGAGAAAAGTTGGGGTCGAATGGCTTCATCCAAGGGTGTCAAACTTGTTTCAGACGGTGGGCTGAATAGCATTCACGGTGACTGCTGAGTTCCGGAAGTGACATCATTAAGCAGGAAGTAAAGCCATTTGGCAGATGATGGCCAGTAATAAGCACTTTGTTCTCACATCAGAATTCATTAGCTGCAATTGAGAAAATGTGCAATTCCAGATCACATTTTCAAGATGTGGGAGAGCCCAGTTATCATACACAGGCTGCCCTTTCAGCAGTGCCTTTTCTGCCTAGACATCACAGCTCAGCAGGTCTGTGAAGTGACCTCTTTAGCAGCAGCGGCACTGCTGGAAGGGTGGTCTGCCTGATAATTGCGCTTTCTCACCCCTGCTAACTGAGCAAGAGGCACTTTGGTGTTCCTCTTATATTAAGTAATTTGTCCCTCTTCACCCCAGCACAGTGTCTTGTCTAGTGGCTGTTGCTGGTGGTGCTCTGCATTTGTTCGTGAGCCCTTTTGGGACAGGGAGCCATTTTTATTATTGTTATTGTTATTAGCTTTGTGAACTTTGTGTTGAAAAGCGGTATATAAATACCATTGATTGATTGATATCACAGGGTCAGATAAAGTGTTTATCCATATTCTAGGAAGGAGTAGCTAAATGATTTGGAGGGTGCTGGTGGTCGTCTACCTCTGATTTTATGCCACCACGGAGGAGATGATAGGCAGCCCAATCCTGAGCTGACTGGCTGCCACAGGGGCAGTGGTAGCCAAACAGCCCCTGCCAAAGGCACCTTGAGAGAAGAGGACTTTGTCCCTTTCCCCCAGGTAAGCCCGGAGACCTGCCAATGGGTCTCCTGCACCTGCCATTTAGCTGAAGCAAGGACCTCCATTTCAGACCACGCAGTCCAACATGGTGGATGGATCTGGCAGCGAAGGAAGTCCCACTGATCCCACCCCTGCCCAGCTATGCCCTCCCACCCCAGAACACCATTGGCAGAACACCAACGACCGGCTCACCTACTGGCCACTATTGCTATGTCCAGGTGGTGGGTCCTGGTGCTGTATCAACGCGGACAGTAAGCCCTTACCAACTACACTAGATTTGCTTTATGGCACATTTGCTACACCAGCATGGGCGGAGTACTCGTACTACCCACGCTGGAAGATTCTGGGCCCCAAATATGGTTAAGGATGCAATCCTATGTACACTTCCTTGGGAAGAGGTTCCACTGAACTCAATAGGACTTACTTCTGATATGAGTGGGAGACTGGACAGCATGGTGGCGAGAATGGTGGTCGTTGTTTCTAAATGCAATTTTTTTATTTTTTTTACTTGTATTAAAACAACTAAAACAAACTAACCAGCTACTATAGAAACAAAAAATAAAATAAAAACTAAATTTAAAGTATATAAAGCAAGCGTGGAGTCATGCATCTAAATTTCTTATATAATCTACAAAATATGAATAATTGCTCAAATTGAGGGTGAAGTCCTAACCTGGAGTTAGGCCAGCACAGGTTAAGCCGGAAAAATTTGGCCAGCACAAGGGCCAAAGTGCGTTTGGACCACTCTCGCAGTCATGGAGGATGGTGCACATCTATGTGCTGGCCTCTCTGATTCTGCGAGTGGTCTAAACATACTTTACAGTGTCCCTTGTGCCGGCCAAACTTTGCTGGCCTAACTGTGCTGGCCTAACTCCAGGTTAGGATTGTGCTCTAAAAGTTGTGTGTCTTGGACAGGCTCTTATTCTTTTCTTTAATACTCATTTTTTTAATCTATTGTTTATTTTAATCCCCAGTAAAGTAGTTTCTATGTGCAATTGTTGAGTCATTTTACTAGATTTTAATGATGGCTGTAAACTGCTCTGGGAACCTCTTTGATCCAGGAGGGGAAGGCTGAAGTATAAATCTTTTAAATAAGTAAAGCATGGAATCTGAGAGGTGGAAGGGACCCCCAAGATCACTGAGTCCATCTCCTTTCCAGTGCAAACAGAGTGTCATTTTAAAAACTGGGTCCTGCTGCTAAACCGTTGGGGAGCCACTCCTAGATGCCACCAGATGCACTGAACAGTTGACCTTCCGTAGCCAGAGCTTTGTGTCCAGCCGTTTGATTTCCTCGCCCACCTGGCCTCTTTTCCCTTATGATGGATTTTGGAACTTTTCTCCGAATGGGGTTTTCAGCCACGCTAAAGAATGACTTCTCAGCTGTTTCCTACAGCAGTCACTATTGTTTTCTTTAGCGCTTCAGTCTTGGGATATGGAATTGGGCTCTCTGTGATCCTGTGAATCTCTTAAGCAGATGCTACGTTTGCTCTTTTTCCTTTCTATTTCAGTCCCAGCGCCCTCACATTACTCATAGCCCCCCCCCCACTACCTTACAAGTTGCCTGATGTATTAAAATCTAGAACGCCCTTGCTCCCAGTTGGTCAATGAATGCTATCAGGACCGGTTCATCCATGGGGCCAACTGAGCTGATTGTCTCAGGCAGCAGGTTTGGGGGGGGGGACACCTTTGTTCAGTGGATACTAGCACTCATGTCTCGCTGCTCCTTGTTCAGTAACACTACACCACCCTGATGCTCAATTGTCTGCAGAAGTTCAAATGAGAAAAGAAAAAAAAACACTTAAGTTCCTCACTGTTTACTTGATCCAATTGCATTGATGTACCATTAACCTTCCTGCTGCTATATGACCAAACATCTGTTTCCTCTAATTTTCTGGTGGCAGCGTATAGCAGAGGAAATGCAGGGGGGCGCTTTCTTTGCTTTTCAATGCAAGGGGGAAGCTATTTGCCCTACATCTAAAGAACGTCTGGAAGTTTCTCCCTAGAGTTGCCTGATTGTTTCCCAATTTCTCTCTCCCTTTCCTTTGCTTTCCTGAAGAGGAATGGATATGACTCTGTAAGACTCAGCTTCCCACCTGGCTTGCTCAGTGTCTTTTGGGGAAAACCTTGGTCTTCCCTTAATAGAACTATCTGACCCAATAATTCACTCTGTTATGCCTGCATTCTCCAGGGGAAGTGCTGAATGAGAATATTCTGTCTCTAGTACTGCCTGAAGCTAGGCGGGAGAATCTGTGGTCTTGTTTTTGGATGGGAGATGGAATGTCATGCTGTGACAAGCTGCATTACCTGTTGTGGCAGGATGCAGGCACTGATGAGCTGATTAATCACCCCAAGTGAGAGTTGCAGGGGACTGAGTGAGAAGGCCAGCTGGCAAAAGAACGGAGTACAACCTTGAGGGCCTGTCCAGGCTGGACTTCGCCTGTTGAAGTTCGATAGCGCATAGCCAGAGGAGAGAACCACACTGTGAAGGCTACATCTGGGACTGATGATTTGGTGAATCACAGAATACTGTATATGTGTAACCTCCCCCCCCCCCCCACACACACACAATTGAAAAATAGTGGTTTAGACTAGTCTGCCCATGTAAGCTGACTTGGGCATTTGCTTCGGCATGGGAAAGGTGGGATATAAATAAAATACCATTACCTCTCTTTTGTCCCCATACAGTATTTGTGCCTTTGGAGGATACTTTCTTACGGTAAATCCCATGTGGAAATTGATTATCAGTGCACCCCATTTTTTAAAATGTTCTTTCATCTGCAGTTATGGGTTTGCACGTTTCAGTCCGAAAACACCACATACAGGAAGCTTCTGGCTTCAGGGTTGTGATCAATGATCCTTTGCACGTTGATGGATTTTCCTGTCTCCATTCTTCTTCTCTGCTACAGCTGGCCTGGCCCATGTGAAAGATCGCCAGAACGGTGTTTGCATCTTTCTTTTCCTGTTCAGTTTGGGCAGCCAGAGTGGGACGATGGTTCTGTGTTAGACCTGGAAGATCCAGGTTCAAATCCCCGCTCAGCCCTGAAGTTTCTTCGGCGTCCTTGGGCCAGTCACTCCCAGCGTTGCCTACCTCACAGGGTTATTGTGCAGTTGAAAGGAAGGCAGGAGGAGGGAGGGAACCACGTATGCTCCCCCTGAGCTCCTTGGAGGAAGGACGGCATCAAATAAACAATATTAAATGAATAAAAGATGCCCATAAATATTAATGCAAAGCTTTTTGTTTGTTTAGGAAAATTAAGTTACAAAAAGTGCAAGTCATTAGAGAGGACATGATGTTGGCTGTAAAGAAACAAGGATGCTTGTACCTAGACTGTGCAGGTGGTGAAAAGGTGTGTGCAGTTAGGATACTGTGTGTGTGTGAGGGGGGTGGTGGAAACTGTGTGTAGGCACGTGAGCCATTTGTGTGAGTTGTCAATGAGCATGGGGTGGGGAGGCTGGAACTCAGTGGATAGAGCCCCAGGTTAAATCCCTGACAACCCTGGGAAACGGCTCCCTTTCCCTGGGACCAATACCTTCCCCAAATCCTGCAAAGCTGTGCCCATCAGAGCAGAGGTTATGGGGCTGCCTCTGTGTCAGGCAGCAACCCTCAACTCGAGCCAGTCTCCACAGTGGCCAAATGTGGGAATCTGGTGTGCTGTTTCGGATTTGCACATGACGCCAGCAGAAGACCAGCGCATACTCCCCAGCCATGGAGATGGACTGTAGGGCCAGGGGTATGTGCGTGTGCCACAGGGTATCAGCCCTACAGCATTGCTTGCTGCCATAAGTTCTTGCTAGAGGTGGCAGAAAACAGTTTTATTTTTTCATAGATTTTGGTGTTCTCCAAATGTGCAGAAAGCAGCATTGCATGTTTTTATTAAAAACGTACATTATAATTATAAATAATAAAAGTTTAAAAGTTTTAAAAGTTTACTGGGTGGTTGGTTTAGGTGGCATCGTGTCTGCAGATGAAGCCCCAGTCCTTACCTAAACAGCCCCCCCCCATTAAATAAAAACAGTTTTGGGTTTTTTTGGGTTTTTTTTGCAGATTTGGTTGTTTGGGGTTTTTTAAAAACAAAAATGAGAAGTGCAGAAAGCGGTGTTCTGTGGTTTTATTTCGTTACCCCCATTTTCTCTTGTTGTGAGAACAGACGCCCCCCCCCCCAGGGTTCTCTCAGACTTTGTTAGGCTTTTCCTGGCTGGCTGTGCTCTGCCCCAGCCATGTCTGCAACCACTCTGCCTTTTTTCCCTGGCTTCCACAGCCACGTGCAACCATCACGAACTCTCCTGGCTCACAGCACACTGCTGCAGCCACGTGGAACCATCACGCTTCTCCCTGACTGCAGGCCCACAGCCCAGCCATGCTGAAACCACTAAGCTCCTTTTCCTCCAACAGTGCAAGCCTGAACCATTGCAGAACTACAAAACATAACCCTTGTCCACAGTAGAAGTCGTGGCAACAGTAAAAACAACAACTCTGGTGGGAAAAACACTTCTTGGCAAGAGCAACTGTTAAGAGCCTCCTTAGCCTGGCTCTGTACCCCATTGTGGTCATTTGGCTTATAGGTAAAATGGTGCTCATTTGCTATCTCATGATGGTCAGATGGAGGTGTAACCAGATGCACAGGGACCTGTAAAGGTGTAGGGGTAAGACCAGAATGTAAGGAATTTTGACTCCATTTTTGGAAGTTGGGCTGCTGTCCTGCAAAGAGAAAAATCACAGAGGTGAGTCTCTTAGCGTGGACATTCCAAAGTCCCCCTCCCTACAAAAGGAGCATTATAAGGACCATTTGAGCCTAAAATTCAATCAAGTCCTTATCTGCCAAGAGTTTTCCCCCATCAGAATTCAACTGTAGCTGGCCACTCCTCAGGGTGATTTAAAAGGTACTTACCGCACTGATAACTGTTGTCAAATGTGTCAAAGACTTGTCTCCTGTCTGCTTTTGTGTGCCAACCTATTGTAATCCAAAATGTACCTATGTCTGCATCTCCTTGACCCTTCCTGGGGTCACAGTAGAGGGGAGGGGGGGCAACAACAGGGATCAGATGTCTCATTTGCTGTTGTCAATCCCACATTTTGCATATTCAATTGTATAACTGACCAAACGCAGATGTACAATTTGCACACGTTCTGTACCTCCTTGGAGACACAAGTTCTGTAATCTCCTTGGAAGCATGCTGCATCTTGTGTCCGTTTTACTAATGTCCTACACATGAGTAAAATGTACTTCTCTTTCTGCAACAACAAAGTCCAGCTGGCATCTTTTTTTCCGTCGACGTTAAGCAATTGGTGAGCTATAGCAGCGATCCCAAGGGGGGATCGCCGGTCTGTGTGGCTTGGGTAGTTGCAGCAAGGACAGGGAGCGCACGTCGGGGTAACGAACCTTCAAATTAACAGCCCTTAAATTTAAAGGGACAGACTATGAGAGAAATCAAATTGGGACCTGATTCTCTCCAACTTCACTCTCACTTCTAGTTTTTGATCCCCTCCCCCCTCCAAAGCTGTGCTTCCCAGTTTTCTTTATTGATGTTTATAAAGTTTGCATGGAAGAACTGCAAAGCTTCCATGAATCCCAGCTCCAAGGAGAGGAACTTGGGTCCAGCATTTTTCAAAACCTTGTTTTCTTCCCTCCAGCTACACGGCAGCTTAACAGCATCAAACCTGTTAATGTAAGACTCTTTGTCCAGAAGCTGCTGTGATGTAAAACATTGCATGGAAAATATTTTCTGCCAGGTTTGGAGGTTTGCCAAGACCAGGCTGTCTGCCGGTTTTCTGTGGGAGCTCTTGACAAACCCTGATCATTATGATTCTTTTTATGGTTGTCGACCAGTGAAAGAATCACAGAAATCCTAGATTGATTGATCGTGTGCATTTTGCTTGATGGATGAAATAAAAAGATGAGGTTTTCATATGAGGAAAAACAGTAGTTCTGAACCTCAGCGCCTGCTGAAGCTTGATGCATGCAGCCAGAGGAGAGAACCACACTGAACGCTACATCTGGGACTGAGGATTCGCTGAATCACAGAATCTCGGGAGATTTGGGGGGCTGCCATCTTGGATCTCATGAGATTTTGTGAGATCCAAGAT
>JAJKFI010039267.1:0-29446 GCA_029204185.1 Lerista edwardsae | reverse complement strand
CTCTCTCTCTCTCTCTCTCTCTCTCTCTCTCTCTCTCTCTCTCTCTCAGACAGACAGAGCGAGAGCGCACATGTGCTCATCCCAGCAAGGAAATCCTCAAGCCCCCTGTAGACAGAATGTGGGGTTGGTTCAGCTGCCTTGAACAGGAAGGATTTTATTATTGAAATTCTGGAGGTTCTTCAAGCAGAGGCTTGGCTGGCACCTGCTGGAGATGCTCTAGGACAGTAGTTCCCAAACTGTGGGTCGGGACCCACCAGTGAGTCGCGAGCCAGTTTCAGGTGGGTTGCGAAACACCGAGGGCAGCCATATTGAAAATATGGGAAGAAGGGACGCTGGAAAGGGGGAGGGCTGTGTGGTGGTTTTGCTTGTGTCCAGGTTGTAAAGAGGATTTTTTTTCTTTCTGATTCACGTTGCTATTGGAAAATGGCTGAGAAATAACTCAACTGATTGCTGCATTCTCAGAAATGCAGCAGGCTCTGGCATCACAATGATGGCACTTTAGTCCATGGCATCACTTCCGGTGGGTCCTGGACAGACTGTCATTCTAAAAAGTGGGTCTTGGTGCTAAAAGTTTTTGAGAACCACTGCTCTAGGAGGATTTCCTACTATAGGCAGGAGGCTGGACTAGATGACCTTGTAGTTCCCTTCCGTGATTCTGTGATTGTTAGACTACTGATAGTCTAATATCACAGTCAGTATCTTATCAGGGGCTCCGTTTTGGCTCTTCAACCCTGACGTTATGTTTTGGAAGTCTTGCTACAAATGCACAAGTCGAGAGAAAATCTTCTGAGCTTTCACATTCATTGTTCGAATGAGCGCATGGTTGGCTGAGTCCGGCTTTCCCATTCAAAGAGTCTGTCCGTCTGCCCCGCTGCCGCTCCGTTGTCTCTGTCAAAGCGAGTCTGTGCCTCATTCAGCTTTGGCATGTGGGCACCAGGCTGGAATCGCCAGGCTGACTTGGTAAGCCGGGGCAAGGCCGTCACAATGGGGCGGATTCAGTGGACCGCTGGAAAGAAAATCTCTGCGACAAGAGGAGGAGGAGGAGGAGGAGCATCTCTCTTGAATCCAGCAAGAGGGTGATACAGGGAGATGCTTACCTTAGCCCGCTCCCCTCCTTTGGGGTAGCCTCCTTAGCTACTGTTTTTAGAAGGCGGTGGGGGAACTGTGGGGCTGTTCACATGCTATACTGGGATGCACGTGGTTGTGTGAATGATTGAACCTTTCATTTTAACAGATCAGTCCTTTGCAGGATGCACAGATTGTACTGCATTGAAAGCAATGTGTGGATAAAATATTATTATTATTATTATTATTATTATTATTATTATTATTATTATTATTTTATATATTATATTATATACACAGACGTGAGCCTGACTCCCTGACTCGGAGAGTGGTCCAAACGTACTTTACGGTGGCCCTTGTGCTGGCCAAATTTTGCTGGCTTTGCGCCCTAACTCCAGTTTAGGATTGCGCTCACAGTGCTGATTCTCTGTACCTTGGCCGGGAATAGGCTCTGGGGTGAATTTGCTGTGGAGCTCATTGAATTTTCGAACACCCCTGTTGGATTGGCCCAAGGGGTCCCTATCTCCGTGCCATCTTTAGCAGGAGTCCTCCACGGAGGTCTGTAAGGAGGGTATGAAACTGACAGTCTTCGACTGTGGCCAGTCAGCATCTGGTATTCGGAGGTGCCGAAACTTTATCTCATTGATGTGCCTGTAATAGCCCTTGAAGGCTCTCTCCTCCCACGGATTTATCTACTCCCGTTCTGAACCCCATCTGAACGGTGCTTGGTCCACCAGCGACCTGCCTCATGTTGTTTCCCAAGAGATGAAAGCAAAGCGTCTCAACTTGCCCTCTGGGCCTCATTACAAAAACTTGCCAACTCAAGTCAAGCAAAAATGCTAAAATTCCAGCTGCGTGAAAATGAAGGGCAAACTCCTGGCAGGAGGGAGGTCTGGCTCATGTTGCACAAGAGCCTGATTCTCAGACCAGAGGGGGAAGCCGCCCTCCCCAGCACCAAAAGCATCACTTCCCGTTTGGAGCCCCCCCTCTTGGCCAGGAAGCCCCAGTTGTGCACGCTTTGTGACTTGTTTGGGATGTTGCCTTTCACAAATGGCCACCTGAAAAAACGCACACTAGAGGAGGATGAGGTCTACTGTGTCCTGCCCTCTGAGCTCCCAGCTTGGCTGCAGAGGTTGTGGCTTGAACTGAGGACCTGATCTGCATGCAAAACATGTGCTTTGCCTCTGAGCTACAGACTCATGCTCACTCCTGACACTTCCCACATTGCAAAATGCAGATCTGTGGCTGGTTTCTGGCTTCTGCCTTGGGTGTGTTTTTGAAACACACGTAGCACGTGTAGAGATTTTCAGGTAAAAGATTCTGAAACAAAAGCTTTTTGAATGTATTTTCATTCAATTTCTTTTCAGTCTTCCTGATTATGAGAACTGAATAAAATCAGTACATGCCTGTGGTTGGTATCAGAGTGAGGAGTTCCTGGGGTTCTCCCAGCCTGGCCAAAACTAACCAGGGAATGGCTCTAGCCTGGACAACTGGGCTAGCCCAGTCTTCCGAGACTGAGATAATTTATTTATTTATTTATTTATTTAAAAGATTTTTACCCCGCCTTTCTGCCTAAAAAGGCATTCAAGGCGGCAATACAAAAAACAATTAAAAAACAATAAAAACATCATAATTTAAAAACAGTGATTAAAAAACAATATAAAAATACAATATACAAATACAACTGTTATCCCCTGGATCGAGTGCAGAAAAATAAAAAATACAAAAAAATACAAGACCAGCCAGCCTGTCAGCAACTAAAAGCCTGTTTAAACAAGAAGGTCTTCAGTCCCCGCCGAAATACCGCCAACGAGGGAGCAGTTCTTAGCTCTAAGGGGAGGGTATTCCAAAGTTGGGGTGCCACCGCCGAGAAGGCTCTCCTGCTGGCTGCCACCCCTCTCACCTCTCCTGGTGGCGGCACAGTCAAAAGAGCCCCCCCAGATGACCTCAGAGTACGGGTAGGATTATATGGAAGGAGGCGGTCCCTCAAATACCCTGGGCCCGAGCCGTAAAGGGCTTTAAAGGTCAACACCAGCACTTTGAATTTGGCCTGGAACAGAACCGGCAGCCAGTGTAGTCGCCGAAGCAACGGCTCGACAGAGTCAAACCGTTGTGCCCCAGCAACCACCCGAGCAGCCGCGTTCTGTACTAGTTGTAATTTCCGGACCGTCTTCAACGGCAGCCCCACGTAGAGCGCATTGCAGTAGTCTAATCTAGATGTCACTAGGGCATGGGTCACTGTGGCCAGGTCCGCACAGCTCAGGTACGGTCGCAGCTGGCGGATCAGCCGAAGCTGAGCAAAGGCTCCCCTGGCCACCGCCGACACCTGAGACTCCAGGTGCAGCTGTGAATCCAGGAGAACCCCCCAAGCTGCGAACCTGCTCCTTCAGAGGGAGTGCAACCCCATTCAGAGCAGGGCGATAATCCAATACCCGAGCTGTGGATTTCCGGACCAAGAGCACCTCTGTCTTATCCGGATTTAATTTCAGCTTGTTCGCCCACATCCAGCCCCCAACTGCCTCCAGACAACAATTCAGGACCTCAACCGCCTCCTCAGAATCAGGGGGAAAGGAGAGATAAAGTTGGGTGTCATCAGCATATTGATGACACCCCACCCCAAACCCCCGGATGACCTCTCCCAGCGGCTTCATGTAGATGTTAAATAGCATGGGGGATAAGATAGACCCTTGTGGCACCCCAAACTTAAGAGGTCGGGGTGCCGAACAAGCGTCCCCCAGCACCACCTTCTGGGATCTGTCAGCCAGGAAGGAGTGGAACCACTGCAAAACAGTGCCTCCAAGCCCCAACCCAGCCAGCCGACCCAGAAGGACACCATGGTCGATGGTGTCGAAGGCCGCTGAGAGGTCCAGCAGGACTAACAGGGTCGCACTCCCCCTGTCCATTCCTCGGCGTAGGTCATCCACCAAGGCGACCAAGGCAGCCTCCGTCCCGAACCCCAGCCTGAAGCCAGATTGGAATGGGTCCAGATAATCCGTTTCCTCCAGTACCCTCTGCAGTTGGGACGCCACCACCCGCTCAATCACCTTGCCCAGAAATGGGATATTTGAGACTGGCCGAAAGTTATTTAGATTAGTGGGATCCAGGGAGGGTTTCTTCAGGATGTAGACTGCGGGAACTCAGATGTGGGGATGGGGATGGAGTCTGTGTTTTTTGATGGCTTACCTTTAAGGTAGAATTATTGCCCTGCTGAATAAGATTGGAACAGCCGAAGACCCACCTGTGATGGGTCTTTGATGGGGAAGCTGTTGTCACCTTGTGATTCTTCCATGCTACCTTGATACTCACAGAGCAGATCTGTGTTGCATGTCGTGGCCATTTGGTCCTTCTGTTTACGTTTCCTCCCCCTTTCCTCCACGTATACATGCACCTGCCAACCTCCGATAACCGTTTGCACATCTGGCAAATTGTAGCCCACCCCCATACATACCTATTCAGTACATTAATAAACACAACTATTTTTTTCATTGCTGTTTTCTGCACAGCGTATGTGGGACGTAGTAGAAATGGCAATGCAGAGATGCCTTTAAAAAAATGTTATGCGCTTCAGGAAATGTGTTATCCCAGAGTACTGAGAGAGATAAACGTGGTCCAGTAGCATAGGAAGAGGGTGGCTGGGAGGAGTTGGTTGCCAGGGGGCGTCTGAGAGGCTGGACCAAGATGTTTCAAGAAGAAAGCTTCTTTCAAGAAGAAGAAGGGACAAATCTGCTCTCATCTGCCTTTGACAGCAGAACGAGGTCCAATGGGTACAAACTGCAAGAGAGGAGATCCCAGCTGGACATCAGAAAGAATTTCTTGACGATCAGGGCAGTTCGACAGTGGACTAGTCTGCCAAGGGAGGTGGTGGATTCTCCCCACTGGAGACCTTCAAGCAGAGGCTGGAGATGCTCTAGGTGAATGTCCTGCTGCAGGCAGGGGGCTGGACTAGATGACCTTGTAGGTTCCTTCCACCTCTAGGATTCTATGATTTCTTTTAATCTTGTTCTTCAATTACTTATTGGGACGATTACATATACAAAGTTATATATATGGTAAATACACTGACTTACAAAGTTAGTATATCTATTTCACACACAAACTTCAATAAAAGAAAATAGTCATTGTCTGCGCTTCTTCTCTGGCCACTATTATTATTCATTTCATGTCATGACTCGCCGCTGGAGCGCTAGCCGTTCCTCTCGGCTTAAGGTTGGTCTCAGAGTTGGGGGCAGAGGGTTGCTCCCCCTTGGCCCTGCTCCCCAGGGTCCTTAACAGCGGGGCAAGCTGAGTGTCCTCCACAGCCAGCTGCCCAGACCCGTCTGCCTGTCACCATTGGCCATCTGAGCTTTAAAGGGGTTGAACTCCCCTGAGTCCACCCCCTGCCTGGGATAGGCGGACGTGGTGTCCAATCCTGGGGCCTGATTGAGGCCGGGACCCTCCCCCGGATCTTCCCGCCTCCAGGGTCTCTTCTCAAGGGGGGTCTGACAGACTGAGGTTCCAGCAAGGCGCGACTGATGAGGGTCCGGCGGCTGCTACCCCACCGGCCTCAGGGCTGGCCGTTGGCCCGGGCCGATCGTGGCTGTGATTGACAGCAGGCTCCAGCCCCGCCCCCAGCCCCATGCATGCCATGTCGGCAGGTGTGCCTGCCTCATGTGCGCCCTGCGGCGGAGTCCGGCCCAGCCCTCAAGGTGGTGCAGCCGTTGCGTTATCAGGTGCGCCGGCTGGCAGCCCAGGCTCAGCCGCAACCTTCAGAGATGGACAAGAGAGCCCATTCCCCCTTCCATCTCCTGCTTGATGCAAAACATTCACCTTTCCCTGCCTCCTGCCTGGAACTGTCAGTTTTCAGATGGCCCCACATGGTGACAAAAGCAAGCAAACACACCCAGGCTCACAAGTTTTCAGACTGGAGTTTTTCAAATCCAAAGTTGGTGCCTAGTCCTTGACATGTGGGACTCGAGTCTACACAGGTCAGCAAAAAACACATATTTTTTCGACTGAGATTCAAGTCCTGCGACTCAAGGTGCAATCCTAACCTGAAGTTAGTCCAGCACAGTTAGGCCAGCAAAGTTTGGCCGGCACAAGGGGCACCGTACAGTATGTTTGGACCACTCTCAGAGAAGCCAGCACACAGACGTGTGCCATCCTCCCTGACTCCACGAGTGGTCCAAACGTGCTTTACGGTGTCCCTTGTGCCGGCCAAATTTTGCTGGCCTAACTGTGCCGGCCTGACTCCAGGTTAGGATTGCGCTCTCAGTTTCCCATCCCTGGAGACTGACCCCGCCTGACCTCCTCTCCTGCTGACACGTGTTCCAAACAAGCCAGTTCAGGCAAGCTCTTTCCCATGACACTCCCTTTCCACCTCTGGCCATGAGTGGGTGGGAGAGGAGGTCAGGAGGAGGCTGCGATGGGGATGTGTGTGCACATAGCTTGAGCACAAAAATTAGGCAGGTTGGCCAAACTGAAGTACCTTAAGAGCTGCTTGAACTTTGGCTGGGTCTGTCTGTTGACCCATCCACGGTGCAACCGCTGTCCTGCAGAACTTAGAGCTATGTGCGTGCGCATGTGTGAAAGACTTCACTGTCAGATGTGTTCGGATCGAGATGTTTTTAAGATACCTCCAGGTCAATCCCTGGAACGTATCTGCTAAGCCCACTGAAGGGATGAAGACTGCCCGGAAGACAGCGTGCTGGTGGCTCCCAAGAAGCCTGTAAGGTAATGGAGTGTGTATGTGTGTTTGTGGGTGTGGGCGCAATCCTAACCTGGACTTAGGCCGCCACAGTTAAGCCAGTAAAATTTGGCTGGCACAAGGGATACCGTAAAGTATGTTTGGACCAGTCTCAGAGTCAAAAAGGCCAGAACACAGACATGCGCCATCCTCCCTGACTCCGAGATTGGTCCAGATGTGCTTTGCGGTGGCCCTTGTGCCAGCCAAACTTCGCTGGCCTAACTGTGCCAGCCTAACTCTGGGTTAGGATTGTGCCCTGAGAGCGCGAGAGCGAGTGTGATGCCCAGATGTTCCCCAGTGCTCTGCGCTGTAATGAATTAGCCACACATGTTTTCCCAATTGTTTGGCTTTTCATTCCGTTCTGCTAGCAGAGTTTCACTGAGCCAGTCCTCATTTCGAAGCCCCTCTCCCCAGCTTGAGAGAATGGATGCGTGTTGTCTTGGCAGGGGGAGCCCCCCAACCCTGCTGCTTGAGAGATTTTCCACGGTGACAGGTTCTCACTGGGATTGAGAAACTCCGTTCTGTACATGGAATGTGACCTGGACTCTGTTATTTGGAACATGCTTTTGAGAACAGGGTACAAGCCCTTTCATTTTCCAGTGAGTTCAAAAAAAGAATATTGTGTCTGAAGGAAGCTGTCAATGAGTTTTAGAGCGCAATCCTAACCTGGCTGGCACAGTTAAGCCAGCAAAGTTTGGCCGGCACAAGGGCCACCATAAAGCACATTTGGACCACTCTCGGAGTCAGGGAGGATGGCTTACATATGTGTGCTGGCCTCTCTGACTCAGAGAGTGGTCCAAACATACTTTACGATGGTCCTTGTGCAGACGTCCTGGGGGCGCGGTTTCAGCGCCAGCCATGGGCGCGCTCGCACCTCTGTTCGGGCCTGTCCTTGTGCCGGCCAAACTTTGCTGGCCTAACTGTGCTGGCCTAACTCCAGGTTAGGGTTGTGCTCTTAATTTCAACGTTGGCTGAAGGTGTGTTTTTGTTCTTTTCCTTCGGAAACCTCAACAGTTTCTGGATGAAGCTTGCTGGTTTTGGTTGGGAGATCAGCTATGCTTCTGCTTTTTAATTTGAAAGGGAAAGCCAGGGTAGAACTCTGAGAAATAAAATTAGATAATTACCTGCAGTTAGACTTTGAATGGTCTGCAGGTCTTCATCCTGAATCACAGCCAAGCTTCCTTGCTAGGTGGGGCACACATATTTCTAAGAGGGGCTTGACCAATAATAATAATAATAATAATAATAATAATAATAATAATACTTGGATTTATATACTGCCTTTCTTAGGTCACCAGATTTCTCTAATCACTATAACTCAAGGCGGTTTACATAGGCAGACTTTATTCAGAAACCCGAAGGTTTTTAGAATTTTACAGAAATGTTCTATCTTGCAAGAACTACAACACATACAGATGGATCTTTCTGGATTTAGTCTTCTTTCTGGCCACCTGTTTGTCTTCTGCTGGCTGATAAGTGGCTTCCCTGCTCCCACCAGAGAAGCGGCTGACTTCGGCACAACACCCCCTCTCACAAGGCAGCCGAAGACAGCTTGGCTGTTAATCAGTCGCAAACAAGGTCTGCCGCTCACAGAGACTTCCGGTAGTCTCGAACTGGCGACTTTCAGATCCTCAGCTCTTATCTTCAGGCAAATGGAGGCATTAACCCTCTCGTCCAAATCTTCTGCCCAATAATAAGGCATTGTGAGGCAGATGGCTAAAAGAAGGGGGATGACGAGGACTGCCCCACATGTGCCCTACCCCCTTACTCAGCCTAGCCCTAGGCCATATCAGCTGCTGCTGCTCCTCTCATCATAGAGTTGGAAGGCGCTCACAAGCTCATCTAGTCCAACCCCCTGACTGTTGCAGGAAATCCTCCTAGAGCATCTCCAGCAGGTGCCAGTCCGGCTTCTGCTTGAAGGTCTCCAGTGAGGGAGAATCCACCACCTCCCTCGACAACCTGTTCCACTGCCAAACTGCCCTAACCTCTTATCCCTTTAAACGAGCTAATTTTTTTAGGGCGCAATCCTAACCTGAAGTGAGGCTGGCACAGTTAAGCCAGCAAAGTTTGGCTGGCATGAGGGCCACCGTAAAGTGAATTTGGACCACTCCTGGAGTCAGGGAGGGTGGAGCATGTCTCCGAGAGTGGTCCAAACACACTTTATGGTGTCCCTTGTGCCGGCCAAATTTTGCTGGCCTGACTGTGCCGGCCTAACTCCAGGTTAGGATTGCGCTCGTAAGGAAGCACCCACCCTGTCAATGGAAGTGATGGTGTCACAAAAGGAGAAGCCAGTTTTGCCAAATGATCCCGAGTGGGGTGAAACGCTGCTCTTGAGGAAGCCCTGTGTGCATTGCCCCCACTCACAGCTAGAGCCCTGCCTGCCCTGGCCTTGCGGCCGCAGGACCAAGGGAAACCGTGTTTGTTGCTTCAAAGCCCACCATCCTTTGCTTCTCTTGTCTTCTCGTCCCCCCTCAGGGGCTGCGGCTTCCTGTTCCTCCCTAGAGGCTCCGGTTGACTCTTTGGGGAGGGAGCACGGCAGCATGAAGAGGTGAGCCTAGGGGTGACCGCAGCTGCTGCCTCTTCTACTGCCACCATCTTGGTTGGGCCCCACATGGCACTCTCCTCCAGCCTGGTACCTGGGGTGGCCCCACTCCCATCCTTGATTGCTATGCCATGGGGTGCAGTGGATGATCTTTGGCCCCCCTCCCCACTGTTTGGATCTGTCTTCACCTAGCTAAGGGCCTGTCTTGCTCTTAAGTCTGACTGGTGCACCTTGAGCTCCTAGCAAGAAGCAAGGTGGGTTTTGGGAGTCTGAAGTCTGTCCACAAAAAGAGTATTTGTATGTTCCATTTTGATTGTTCATCTGTGAAATGTGATGAGAAGAATCCAAATGAACCATTGGGGAACGTGGGGAACTGGTTTTCGCCTCTTGTTGTCCATCAAGCCTGTAGTAGTGAGAGAAGCGGCCAAACAAGAGCTGATGAATGTGAACCATCAACCCTAAACAAGCCCCCAAGACATTGCCACCAGCCATGCAGTTGGCAGGCGTGCACGGAGGCCCGAGCGCGCCCCATGGCTGGTGCTGAAACCGCACCCCCCGGATGTCGCCCTGCCGCCGCACGTCGCTCAGACACGCCTTCCTTACCCCGGAAATGCTCCATTTCAGAGCATAAGGGAAGCGGGGGGGGGGGGGTGGGCCGAAAAACGTGCGTTCTCCCCAAGGAGGATTCTCCCCACAGGAGGCGGCATCCCTTAAGAACTAACGCTGGTGAAGTGAAGCTAGTGGGCGGGCTTAGCTGCCATGTTAGTTGACTCAAAACAATCCTCATTCCAAGCATTTCAGATTGCGTTGCTCGTACTGTTTAGGATTGAATAGTTTATTCCTTAAATAAAAACTTACGAAAATAAAAACATGTGAATGTGTAGACACATTATTGGTAACCTTATTATGATTTAATATGCAATTACAAGTTTAAATTCCTCATAATTATATTACTGAACATACCTGACGAAATGCTACTTGCTGTCTGTTTAAACTCAGATTGCACTATTTTGACAGACTTATTTTTTGAAATCTACACAAGCAAAAATAAAATGGTCATGCCCCATAAAAAAAATTCTGATAATGTTCAGGAACATTAGGAACAAAAAGAAATTACACAGCTTCAAAAATAATGCACTCACTATTTCAGTGAATTGTAGTTTTATTGAACCGATGTAATGTGAATACATGAATCTTTCAGTGGAAACTAAATATTCAAAAATGCCAGTCTCTGACAACTTAAAAAATAAATGAAGATAGAGTTCTTTAATGTAATAACTTGATAAGAACCTAATCTGCTAAGTAATCTGCTAAGTCCACAATTATATTACTGAACATACCTGACGAAATGCTACTTGCTGTCTATTTAAACTCAGATTGCAGTATTTTGACAGACTTTATTGAAATCTACACAAGCAAAAATAAAACGGTCACGCCCCATAAAAAAAATTTCTGATAATGTTCAGAATTTCATAAATATTACAGTAGAAAATGAAAGGTGGAAAAATAAAGTGTGAACGGGAAGGAAAGAAAAAAAAGGGGAGGGTGGGCAAAAATTAGATAAATATATAGGAAAATTACATTAAAATCTCTTCATAACACAAGTAGTTGTCAATATGAGAGTAATTCTTTTTTACTTCTAGACTATTAAGAGTATTTTTTTAAACTTCTACACTCACCCCCCCCCCCATAAAACAAATTCTGTTAATGTTCAGAATTTCAAAAATTTTACAGTAGAAAATGGAAGGTGGGAAAAAAAGTGTAAACGGGAAGGGGGAAGTAAGGAGGGGGGGAAATATTTTTTTTTTTACCTTCTAGACCATTAACAGTGGGTGTCAGAAAATGGTGAATAAGATTGCTAGGAATAACAAGAAATTACACAGCTTCAAAAATAATGCACTCACTATTTCAGTGAACTCTAGTTTTATTGAACCGATGTAATGTGAATACATGAATCTTTCCGTGGAAATTAAATCCCATTTTTCTGACAGCGATTCGCACACCCGTATGCAGAACACGCAGGCATGATTAAAGAGGTTGATATTAACTTTTACACACGTGCAGGGAGATTTTCATTCCTGAATGACTTGTGTCATGAAGAGATTTTAATGTAATTTTCCTACATATTTATCTAATTTTTGCCCACCCTCCCCTTTTTTTCTTTCCTTCCCGTTCACACTTTATTTCTGCTTGTGTAGATTTCAAAAAATAAGTCTGTCAAAGCAGTGCAATCCGAGTTTAAATAGACAGCAAGTGGCATTTCGTCCGGTATGTTCAGTAATATAATTCTGCGGAATTAAACCTTGTAATTGCATATTAACTCATAATTAGGTTACCAATGATGTTTCTCCACGATCACACGTTGTTATTTTGGCAAGTTTTTACTTCAGGAGTAAACGATTCAGCCCTAAACATCATGCGAAAACCCATTTGAAATGCTTGGAATGAGCAATGTTTTGTACTTAACAACATGGCCGCTAAGCCTGCCCCCTTAGCTTCAATTCGTGCCTATTAATTCTTAAGGCAGGGCCAGGGGTTGGGCCTACCCTCGTGACTAGGCAGGTTGCATTCTCCGAAGCTCGCTGGAGTTGGAAAAAAAAAAAAACTAACTGCAGCTCTACAGCGACGGAGAAGAACAGAAGACACCCCCGCTCAACAGGGCTTCAATTTTGAGAAACAGCAGCCCATTTCAGGGCTCCCGGGGTGCAGGCAGGCTAATTTTAGCCACAGGCACCCCCAGCCTTCATTGCCTCGCTCTGGAGGCTCCAGGCCTCATTGCGTCGTCGCAGACGCCATTTTGGAGCACGAAAAAGGCGCGAAAACACACCCGGCCGCTTCTGACCCCTGTGCTCACTCAGGGACAGGGACGGATAGCGTGCCAACATCCACCCGACCCTCTCGCTCTTCGGAGGTGGGGAGAGGGTCTCCAGGGCAGCGCCAGCCCTATTGCTCCGACCCCCTTCCCCTCGGGGCTGGGGACGGCAGCCATCTTGGTCGAGCCACCGCGGGCCCTCAGCAGCAAGCAGCAAGCAGCAAGTGCCAGCAGCGATGAGTGTGGTGCCTCAGTCACTATCCCGGCCATGACTACCCCAGAGGGCACCCCCGACCAGGCCCTAGACCCACAGGCCACCATTACCCTGCCAGTAGGGGATATTGAGGCCACTTTGCAGGGGATGGTCACCACGGCCTTCAACAAAGTTATGGTGGGCCTTCAGTTTGCTCCAAGGGACCCTAATGCCACGCAGGGCTATGCAGCCGAGGCGCCCGGCACGTCGGAGCAGTCGGGCGGGGGGTGCAGGCAGTAGTGTCAGCTTACCGGTACGCTGGGCAGGTCTTCTGGGTGATCGGCAGCGCGCTCGCTGCAGCGGGCGGGCTTTCGCCATTACGCAACGGAACGCAGCGAGCGCGCTGCCGATCACCCAGAAGACCCGCCCAGCGTACCGGTAAGCTGACACTACTGGGCGCAGGGCCAACAGCCCCAAGGGCAGCCAGACGCACCCTCAGGGGAGCAGCAGCCGTCCAGCTCGCCCGCCCAGGCGCAGCCAGCAACATCTGCGGCCTAAAGAGCAAACAACATGCCTCCTCGCCATAAACGGGCAAGGTCGCTGAGCGGGAACAGTGTGGACCTCTCACACCCGCGCAGCGCCCCAAATATGGTGATTCAGCAGACAAAGCAGAGGAGGCATCTTCTGCTTTCCTGGAAGAGGGGGAACTCTCTGAGGAGGAGAACACCACAGAGTCCCAGCGCAACAGGCTTTTCAAAAAAGAATGGTTGCCACCCACGGTGCCAAAGGTGCTCAGAATTCCCAAGTGGGCAAAGGAGCAGGACCCGACCCCCAGTATGAACCTCCTTGCTTTAATTTGGGGCACTCTGTCAGATATGTCAAATCTCTGGGAGGATTCAGTTTTGGCGGGAATCGCCTGTGCTGCCAGCTGATTCAACTGTCCCCTCAACTGAAGGGGACGGATAGCTGTGAGATCATGAGCATTTGGCACTGCTCCCAATCTCCCTCCCTGTACCCAGGTTTCCCCCACAGGCCCCCTCAGCCTGTTGTGCTTTAAAATGGCTTCTGCTGTACAGCAGAGTGGAGTTGCCACGGTAACGGCTTCGCAGTACTCCACAAGGGGAGTGGAGTACTCTAGTAAGGGGAATTGGCTCCTGCAAACAGGTAATTCAGACCCTCAGCCTCACGCAAGGAGGGCAAGTTATTGGAGGAGGTGCCTGCTAATGCAGATAATCACCTCAAAAGGCTGTTCCCTGTAGAGTTTTTTTTCCCCAGGCTGTTGTCCAAGGCTATTAGGTCTCTAATTCTCACCACAGAGACTGAGGCAGCTTCATCTTCTACCACTCTAACAGGGCTAGGGCCCAAGTGGTGTTCTTTCCTCAGGGCCCTGTCAAGCCAGCTGGGGTCCGTTTCCTGAGATTTTTAAATCAGTTATGGATTCGGAGTGAGTGACACCGATGCAGAAGCAGCACACATCTAGACCGCTCGGTAAGCTGTATTCATTGCACACATTGCAAACTCTGAAGGTTCCCTGGGTGGATGCTCCCAGATGCTGCCTTATCCTTGCACACGATCATTCCCTTCAAGAGGGAAGGAGGGCCCAGAGACCCACGTTATAAGAGCTTAGAGTGGCCCTTAAGAGGGCACTCAAATAATGCTCTTACACTTCAGAGAGTGTCAAGTGGGATAAATATGAGGAGCTGTGGTATGACACACAGCCACTACAGTTTTTGTTTTTCCCAGCTCAAAAGGAAATACTGCAAAATGTTCCCTGTTCCTCAGGATGCTGGATTATTGATTGAGAAAAAATGGGCTGATCCTTACGACGACATCTTTGAGTGGGCCAGTAAATTTTACACCTTAATCAAGGAAGATATGCAGCGGCTTAAGCTGCCCTTAACAGTTGCCCCAGTAGCAGCCCTGGGGTCACTCTCTGTCTTAACTTCTGATGGTGAGGGTCTTCCCAAGGATCCAGTAGATCAAAGGATCAACATGGCATTGAGAAAGATGTTAGAGGCCTCAGCTGCGCACTTGAGAGCAACTGTTGCTACCTTGCTATTCACAAGGGCATCTATTTCCTGGATTTAGAAGGCACTGGACCATTAGGAAATTCCACATCGATCAAGAAAGGATCACAGTTTTCTTTTGCAGCTTCCTTTGTGACTGATGCCACTGCTGAGTCTATTCAGTTCACCGCTAGGGCCGTGGCAGCAGGTTTAGCTGTGCGCCAAAGCACCTGGCTACACAATTGGGACATAGATATTGTTTCCCATTCTAAGGTGGTTGGTGTCTCCTTTAAAGGGGGAGAATTTTCTTGGAGAGGGCCTCATTCCTTTCTCTAAGCCATAAGACTACCTAGCTTTGCTAGACCTCCAAGAAACTTACCTCCGATTCAGGTTTTCCTCGGCAACAAGAGCCGTCACTCAGGTGCTAGTAGTATTGACAGCCCATTTGAGGTCTCGGGGCATTCCAGCCCTTTTCCCTACAGGGACAATATTCTCCTGAGAGCAAGGTCTCTAGAAATAGGGAGAACCTCCTGACTAGACATCAGCTGCCTGAGACTCCATGGTTTAATCATCAATTTAGAGTTGCTTTTTCTGTCAGACCATCAAACATCTTGGAGCAGTCTTAAGCACCAGACAGTGTATTGTTTTCTTGTCCCAGGAGAGGCGCTCCAGGGTACATGAGAACAAAAGCCTGCTGGAATAGCTAGGCTATTCAGAAGCGGTCCTGTCCACACTCCTCTCAGACAGAAGGAGTTCATTGCACAGGTGTCGACAACAACACCTGGAAGGTCATTAAGGTGTCTGGGTAAGCAAATCAACCCTAATCGCCCCAGGGCATTGCTGGAGTTTCTCCAGTCAGGATTAGACAAGGGCCTGAGCACGGCTACTCTAGAGCGTCAGGTTTCCACCATAACATCAACATTGGGTTTCCCTAGGGGTGTGTGTTATCCTTTCACCCCCCTGTTAAAAAGTTTTTAAAGGGAATGGCTCTTTTAAGTCCCCCCCCCCCAGTTCCAAGGGCCCCCACATGGGATCTGACCCTGGTGCTTAAGGTCCTTGCCTCTTTTCGAGCCGATGGCCACCTGTCAAGGAGCTCTCTTTAAAACTGTTTCCCCCCCCCTCTAGTTTGTATCACCTCAGCCAGAAGAGTTTCTGAGATGACAGCCCTGTCGGTGGCCAAAGAGCTCTGCAAGTTTCAGGAGGACAGGGCCACACTGAGGTTGGGCCCTTCTTTCTTACCAAAGGTTAACTCACTCTTTCATAGAATAGAGGAGGTGGTGTTACCCTCTTCCTGCCCCAATCCCAGTCACCCTAGGGCAGGGGTAGGCAACCTTAAATACTCCAAGAGCCATTTGGACCCGTTTTCTGGAGAAAAGAAAACCTCGGGAGCCACAAAACCCTTTTGACATCTAAAATGAAGATAATATAGTTTTTTTTTACCTTTATGATATGTATAAAAAAACTATAGGGAGTGGCAACAGGATGCAAGCATCTTGTTGTCTCATGCCTCCCTGGGGCACCTGGTGGGCCGCTGAGAGATACAGGAAGCTGGACTAGATGGGCCTTTGGCCTGATCCAGCAGGGCTCTTCTTATGTTCTTATGAGCGATCGTGGCTGAAAATCGGGTCTCGACATTCGTCATTCACTGTCTCCAGCTTTCTCTCTCTCCCACCCCCAACCCTGCTGCCAATCCTCCACAGCCTTCCAATTGTGCGTAAAAAAACGAACGGCAGAACAAAAACCAGCCACCATGCTGCACCTTGCAGGGCAACGCGGCGGATCACCCGTTTGCAAAGAGCACATGCGACAAGCAGCAGCAGGATGGGCGGGCAGGGCAGACCCCAGAGCCGAGCCGAGCAGCTGCCCGTGCAACTGCTGCCACTATGGGGTGTGTTGTTTTTTTTTTCAAAACGGTGGAGGATTTTTTATTTTTAGTTTTGCAAAAGGGGGATTCCAGGCTCGTGCACAGGAACTTTTGCAACCTGCACGCCATCGATGCAAACAATCCCTCCACGTTGCAGAAAGAGGGACTGGGCAAGAGATCCTGGAAAACGGGCAGGGGACACACACACACACACACAACTGCGTGACCCAGCGCTTTCTGTGCTTGTAAGTGGGAGCTGCCCCAACGTGTGCAAAACCATGGGCAACTTTGCAACCCGACCGAGAGCAAGCCAGAAAGTTTTCCCCACCAGCTTGCTGCTGCACGCTGCCGCCCCCCCGCCACGCTCCATCCCAGCTCTGCGTGCGAAGCAATGCAAACACATGGAACAGTCAACACAAAAAGCCACGCACCCTTCCAGCCGGCGGATCAGCTCTGGAGCTTCGCGGGTTGTCTTCTGCACAAGGCTATCCACGGACCGAGCGGGAGCCCAGCCGCCGCCGCCGCCAGCACGCTCTCCCCGCTTCCCGGAGCAGCGTAGGACTGGTGCCGAGCGGAGAGGCGCTCTCGGTAGCAGCTCCCGGCTCGGGGGGAAGGGGAGAAAAGGGGGCGATTCCCAACCTGCAGCCCTGAGCACAGTGCAGCCTACCGGGAGGGAGAGCAAGCCCGCGGTCGCAGCCAATGCTGGGAGCCTCCTTTGCTACGTTCACCCGGACTCCGGAGCCGCAGCAGACGGCTAAAAGAGCCACATGCGGCTCCAGAATCATAGGTTGCTGACCCCAGCCCTAGGGAGAGGGATTGGCATACATTGCAAACGGGCGATCCGCCGCGTTGCCCTGCAAGGTGCAGCATGGTGGCTGGTTTTTGTTCTGCCGTTCGTTTTTTTACGCACAATTGGAAGAGCTCTTAGTTTTCTACATCTCCAGGAGGGGTTGGAAAAGGACCTCAGCATGGCCACGTTGAGGCCTCAAGTCTCGGCCATCGCATCCATCCTGGGGTACCCTCGGGGACAGGCCCTTTCCACCCATCCGCATGTAAAGAAATTCTTACGGGGTGGCCCTCATAAATCCCCCCACTGTTCACAGAGTGCCCACTTGGGACCTACCGTTGGTTTTGAAGGCCCTCACCGGAGAGCCTTTTGTCCCACGAGAAAACTTACCTTAAAAAACAAACATGATCTTTTTAGTGGGAGTCATGTCAGCTAGACGGATGTCGGAGTTGGCAGCTTTTTCAGTGGCAAGGGAGCTCTGTGTCTTCTCAGAGGACAGAGTTTCCCTACAATTGGATCCCACTTTCCTTCCAAAAGTGAACACTTTTCCATAGAGCAGAAGAGGTGGGCCTCCCTTCCTTCTGCCCAAATCCAAAACATTCCAAGGAGAAACAATGGCACACCCTGGATGTGCGTAGAGCTCTCAGCTTCTACATCTCTAGGACCCAACCTGTGAGAAGATCTGCGGCTCTATTCGTGCATTTTCGTCCTCAAAAATTGGGGGACAAAGGCCCTTCCCTATACCTTATCTCGGTGGATCAGGGAGGCCATAGCATCGGCCTACTGGGCCCAGAGGGTTCCTGTTCCGGAGGGTAGTGATGTCCCGCTCCCTGAGGGCAGTGGGGATATCAGTGGCCTTCAGGGCCCATCCCTCACTGGAAATGGTATGCAAGGCCGCCACATGGCAAACCCCTAACACCTTCATTCACCATTATAAGGTGGACCAGTATGCAGTACGAGACGCTGCATTTGCTAGGCAAATTCTGCAAACCGTGGTGCAGGAGACCTCAGCATAGCCCCTCCCTTATTCTTGTGGGTACGGCTTGGGTACGTCCCAGATGTACCATGCTGGCCCTGACTGGAACTACGGGAGAACGGGAAGGTTTGGCTTACCTGTGAACTCCCCTTCTCCGTAGTTCCAGTCAGGGCCAGCGTCCCGCCCACTGACAGCTGAGGCGATTGCTCACACACCCACAAAAAGAAAAAGAAAAGAAAAGAGGACAAGGAAAGAGACAGACTTGTCTGGGAGGGCATTAAGTTCTGTTCTAGCAACCTAATAGCAGGGTGTGAGGGCCTGCTGCTCAGCCTCCTCTGCGCCCAGCACGTGGACCTTCGTTGGTCAAGACGTGGAATCATCAGCACCTTTTCCAGAGTGGGGACACCTTTTCCAGAGGCTTTGAATGGACTGGGTGGATCCAGGAGCCCCTCCCCCTCTGTGCAAGTCTTCTGTAAAATCTGACCTGCCTATCCAGAAGGGAGGAGCTTCCCAGATGCACCACGCTGGCCCTGACTGGAACTACGGAGAAGGGGAGTTCACAGGTAAGCCAAACCTTCCCGTTCTCGCCTGGACCGCGCGCAATGGCGCCCTACCGCTGCCCAGCGCCCCATGGCTCGTGCCATCCCGGGCCACAGGTAAGATTCGCGCCTGGCAGTTGGTGAGGAAGCTGGCTTGGATGGGGGAAGATCTTGGCTCTCTGAATGCCTGAAGAGCCTGGGAGTCCTCAGGGGTGTGGGTGCTGCGCTCAAGTGAAATCTCAGGGTCTCTCTTTTCAGATGGTTAAGTTTTTGAAACAATGGGAGGAAGCCACCTGCGTACAGTGGAGAGTATTTTTAAGACAATGACCACATAAACCCCTGCACATGTGGATGGGCTGGCTTTGTAGGAGCGGAGGACCATGCTTGCTTTTTTTTTCTTTCCTAAATGGTGAGGCACAATGGGAGCGTAGTCAGGACTCGAGACTGTGTTGAGGTTGCATCTGAGGAGGAAAAGGGTTGAGCTCCTTAAAGGCATCAGAGAGTCAGGAAGCAGAGAGCACCTGGTGATGTCTGTGTGTAATACAATTGCTGGCATTTCACAACTGAGGGGTGTCCAGGCAAGATTTGCTCCTATCAAGTTGGACCCTTTGAAGTAACAGGACTATGAATCACTCCAGATGTTTTGCAGAAACTGCGAGGAGGAGGAAGTGTCAGGAAGGTGCCATTCCTCTTCCCACACTTGGGCACCTCCATGAAGGAAGGAGATGTGTGTGTTGTTCCTCTGCAGGGAGTTGCATGTTTGGGGTGGGGAAATAATGTGCAGCTCTCCCCAGCATATGAAACCTTGGATGTGTCTGTCTGGATGCGAGGTTGGCGGGGGGAGGGAGGGTTGCGGGGGGGATGTGGGCAGTTCCAGGATTCAGCCGTAAGGCCAAATCCTATACCCATTCGGGAGGCTGCACAGCCTTGATTTGGGCCGCGTGGTCTCCTCGGATCTGCGCCTGCTGTTTAGCAGGCGCAGATCCGAAGAGTGCATAGGGGAGGCTGGAGCCTCCCCTATGGTAAAGGAGCAAACATCCCCTTGCTGCGGGGAGGCTCTAGCCTCCCCAACCCAGGGTCAGATACGGTGCTGGCCAGCCGGCCTTGCCATTCTGGGTAGGATCGCACCCTTACTGTTGCAAACTTGGCAAGAACTTTTTTTTTTTGGGGGGGGGGGTGCTTTCTCTGAGCCATACCCCATAAAATTTTGCATGACAGAGACCCAGTTTATACACCGTGCAAAGTGAGGTGAGAGAATTCTGGTCTGTTGCACTTGAAAGTGCTGGTGTAGCCAGGCATAGAATGCCTCTTGATCCAAGCAAACATCTCACTTGTAGTCAGTGGGCACATTTGGAGGAAACGATAATTCTTTGTCTAATTTCCCATGGGGCAGAAAGGCGGGGTATAAATTGAATAAATAAATAAATTTCACAGCACAATCCTAAGACCGACACAGCAGGGCCATATCCTAACCCTAACCCAAAGCCCAGCAGGAGGCAGCAGCAGCTCAGTACAGGGCAAGGAGAGGTTTTCCCCTTGCACCCGGGTAAACCCCAGCCAGCCCTATGGGGGTGCTCGCATCTGCTGTTTTGCAGGTGCAGGTGAACGTGCACAGCAGCAGCCTGAATTGGGGCCTCCCTGGCCGGGGATGAGGTTTAGGATACGGCACAATGTCTGTTGTGTGTCGCTGCCCCTGTCCCCACCACTGCACCGCCCAGTTACGCCCCTGGCACACCTCTGACACTCCCTCAGCAAGGCCCTGTGCCAACCGAGCACCACTGGCGCTCGACTGGTGCAAGGCCGGAGCTGCTGATGGTGCCTGTGCACCGATGCTGCTTCTTCTCCTCCAGTTCGGCACCTGACTAGCTGGTACAGATGCACTTGGCAGCACGCAAGAGCATATAGCTGGCACAACGCAGGAATAGGATTGCACTCTCAGTGTGCAAAATTCAGATGTATTATCTTGATGTTGTCTTTGGAACAGCTGTGTAAAGCTTGTTAAGTCCTACTATCCCCTACTACGTAACTGTGCATGTCTACTCAGAAGTAATCCTATGCATGTCCAATCCTATGCATGTCTACTCAGAAGTAAGTTTCATTATTGTCAATTGGTCTTACTCCCAGGTAAGTGTGGATAGGATTGCAGCCTGAGACTGCATAGACTTTGCTTTTCAACGGAACAGCTAGTCACCTAACCTGGAGTTAGGGCCGGCACAGTTAGGCCAGCACAGTTTGGTCGGCACAAGGGGCACTATAAGTTATGTTTGGACCAATATAGGAGTCAGAGACGCCAGCACACATTCGCCATCCTCCCTGACTCTTTACAGTGGCCCTTGTGCTGGCCTAACTCCAGGTTAAGATTGCACCCCTAGTAAGTTCAAGGGGCCACAGGTGGTGGATTTGGCCAAGACTCCTCCTCTTTGGACAGAGATGGGGGCCCCCCACCTATCTGCTGCCTTTGGCGACTGCTTCTGTTGGCCTCAAGGATCGAGTAAGGAGCGGGGAAGCAAGCCCAGGTGGTTGTGGGAGAGAGGGGTTGTCTGTTCCAGGAGGAACAGGCTGTAAGCCACCTTCTAATTGTGTTTTTTTTAATTAAAAGGTGGAATAACGATATACTGTATATTTTTATGCTCAGTATAGTGCAATTCACTATAGTATAGTGCAATTCAATGTGGGGATCTCTCTGTGACTTGGAACTGTTTGGTTTGAGTGGTATAAATACCTCGGTATGATTTGCAGCTTGTGTGTGTGTGCATGTGCCTGTTTCATGCTGTCCCCTGCTGACACGCACCTCATTGGTGTGTGTGTGTGTGTGTCCATGCAGTTTACAAGGCACAGCAGAGATGGTGCTTGCTGTGAAGGGAAAAGTGTCATCACTGCATCTTGCACTCCGGAGGCCAGAAAAAGCCTCATTGATTGCATGCGCAGATATTTCCTCTTCTCACCTGATGTATTAGGGTGCAGTCCTAACCAACTTTCCAGCACCAGGGTGAGGGCAGTGCAGCTCCGTGGTCAGGGAACAAGCATTTCCTGACCTTGAGGAGGCTTCCGTGATTATTCCTCCACTGCACGGTGCAGCACAGGCCCAGTAGTGTCAGCCTACTGGTACGCTGGGCGGGTCTGCTCGGTCGCTGGGCGGGTCTGCTCGGTGATCGGCAGCGTGCTCGCTGCAGTGGGCGGGCTTTCGCCATTACGCAACGGAACGCAGCGAGCACGCTGCCGATCACCAAGCAGACCCGCCCAGCGTACCGGTAGGCTGACACTACTGCACAGGCCCCCTCGGTACCACCACATCAGTGCTGGAAAGTTGGTTAGGATTGCGGCCTTAGGCTCATAAAGCTCGGTGGAATCTGATTGTCATTTTTTTTTAAAAAGGGGGACAAATTAAATGCTTACCAAATTAAAAAGTGGGTCCTGGTGTAAAAAGGTTTGGGAACCATTGCTCTATTGTCTTGAAATGGGCCTGCTCACTTCTGTTGAGTCACTTATCAAGCCCACCGCAGGCCAAGAGAGCTTTGTGCTTCAGTTCCCTGCTGACCTCTGCCAAACCTGGTGACGTTATTTTTTTGTCTTTTGTGTCTTCATTTCCCCCCAGTAGTAATTCCACATTGAGAGGAAATGCAGAACAAATAAACTCCCCCCAAAACAAAAGGAGCAAGGAAAAAATAACCCTTTCAAATGGCTGAGCAGGAACAATAGGGTCGGATATGTGTCCTCTGGGGAAAGGTTTGGACTGAAAGAAAGAGGCGCACACAATCCTCTGCTTCTGGGCTAGTAATAACAGTCTGAGCTATTCTGAGTCAGGAAACGGGTGATCTCTGGGGCCATCCCTGATGGAAAGACTAAGCTTGTGTCGTGCGTTTGCGATGAGAGGGGGGCATTGGGTGTTGGTGACAGCATGAAATCTATGCAGGGTTGAGACTATATTTGCACGCCGTTGCAACGTTTGTCACAGCAATGGCTGCAATTCTCTGCTTGCCGCCTTGGGGGAGAATTGCATGAGACGAAGATAAACCTGCTTCAACGTAAATGCACAGAGAAAAGTTGGGGTCGAATGGCTTCATCCAAGGGTGTCAAACTTGTTTCAGACGGTGGGCTGAATAGCATTCACGGTGACTGCTGAGTTCCGGAAGTGACATCATTAAGCAGGAAGTAAAGCCATTTGGCAGATGATGGCCAGTAATAAGCACTTTGTTCTCACATCAGAATTCATTAGCTGCAATTGAGAAAATGTGCAATTCCAGATCACATTTTCAAGATGTGGGAGAGCCCAGTTATCATACACAGGCTGCCCTTTCAGCAGTGCCTTTTCTGCCTAGACATCACAGCTCAGCAGGTCTGTGAAGTGACCTCTTTAGCAGCAGCGGCACTGCTGGAAGGGTGGTCTGCCTGATAATTGCGCTTTCTCACCCCTGCTAACTGAGCAAGAGGCACTTTGGTGTTCCTCTTATATTAAGTAATTTGTCCCTCTTCACCCCAGCACAGTGTCTTGTCTAGTGGCTGTTGCTGGTGGTGCTCTGCATTTGTTCGTGAGCCCTTTTGGGACAGGGAGCCATTTTTATTATTGTTATTGTTATTAGCTTTGTGAACTTTGTGTTGAAAAGCGGTATATAAATACCATTGATTGATTGATATCACAGGGTCAGATAAAGTGTTTATCCATATTCTAGGAAGGAGTAGCTAAATGATTTGGAGGGTGCTGGTGGTCGTCTACCTCTGATTTTATGCCACCACGGAGGAGATGATAGGCAGCCCAATCCTGAGCTGACTGGCTGCCACAGGGGCAGTGGTAGCCAAACAGCCCCTGCCAAAGGCACCTTGAGAGAAGAGGACTTTGTCCCTTTCCCCCAGGTAAGCCCGGAGACCTGCCAATGGGTCTCCTGCACCTGCCATTTAGCTGAAGCAAGGACCTCCATTTCAGACCACGCAGTCCAACATGGTGGATGGATCTGGCAGCGAAGGAAGTCCCACTGATCCCACCCCTGCCCAGCTATGCCCTCCCACCCCAGAACACCATTGGCAGAACACCAACGACCGGCTCACCTACTGGCCACTATTGCTATGTCCAGGTGGTGGGTCCTGGTGCTGTATCAACGCGGACAGTAAGCCCTTACCAACTACACTAGATTTGCTTTATGGCACATTTGCTACACCAGCATGGGCGGAGTACTCGTACTACCCACGCTGGAAGATTCTGGGCCCCAAATATGGTTAAGGATGCAATCCTATGTACACTTCCTTGGGAAGAGGTTCCACTGAACTCAATAGGACTTACTTCTGATATGAGTGGGAGACTGGACAGCATGGTGGCGAGAATGGTGGTCGTTGTTTCTAAATGCAATTTTTTTATTTTTTTTACTTGTATTAAAACAACTAAAACAAACTAACCAGCTACTATAGAAACAAAAAATAAAATAAAAACTAAATTTAAAGTATATAAAGCAAGCGTGGAGTCATGCATCTAAATTTCTTATATAATCTACAAAATATGAATAATTGCTCAAATTGAGGGTGAAGTCCTAACCTGGAGTTAGGCCAGCACAGGTTAAGCCGGAAAAATTTGGCCAGCACAAGGGCCAAAGTGCGTTTGGACCACTCTCGCAGTCATGGAGGATGGTGCACATCTATGTGCTGGCCTCTCTGATTCTGCGAGTGGTCTAAACATACTTTACAGTGTCCCTTGTGCCGGCCAAACTTTGCTGGCCTAACTGTGCTGGCCTAACTCCAGGTTAGGATTGTGCTCTAAAAGTTGTGTGTCTTGGACAGGCTCTTATTCTTTTCTTTAATACTCATTTTTTTAATCTATTGTTTATTTTAATCCCCAGTAAAGTAGTTTCTATGTGCAATTGTTGAGTCATTTTACTAGATTTTAATGATGGCTGTAAACTGCTCTGGGAACCTCTTTGATCCAGGAGGGGAAGGCTGAAGTATAAATCTTTTAAATAAGTAAAGCATGGAATCTGAGAGGTGGAAGGGACCCCCAAGATCACTGAGTCCATCTCCTTTCCAGTGCAAACAGAGTGTCATTTTAAAAACTGGGTCCTGCTGCTAAACCGTTGGGGAGCCACTCCTAGATGCCACCAGATGCACTGAACAGTTGACCTTCCGTAGCCAGAGCTTTGTGTCCAGCCGTTTGATTTCCTCGCCCACCTGGCCTCTTTTCCCTTATGATGGATTTTGGAACTTTTCTCCGAATGGGGTTTTCAGCCACGCTAAAGAATGACTTCTCAGCTGTTTCCTACAGCAGTCACTATTGTTTTCTTTAGCGCTTCAGTCTTGGGATATGGAATTGGGCTCTCTGTGATCCTGTGAATCTCTTAAGCAGATGCTACGTTTGCTCTTTTTCCTTTCTATTTCAGTCCCAGCGCCCTCACATTACTCATAGCCCCCCCCCCACTACCTTACAAGTTGCCTGATGTATTAAAATCTAGAACGCCCTTGCTCCCAGTTGGTCAATGAATGCTATCAGGACCGGTTCATCCATGGGGCCAACTGAGCTGATTGTCTCAGGCAGCAGGTTTGGGGGGGGGGACACCTTTGTTCAGTGGATACTAGCACTCATGTCTCGCTGCTCCTTGTTCAGTAACACTACACCACCCTGATGCTCAATTGTCTGCAGAAGTTCAAATGAGAAAAGAAAAAAAAAACACTTAAGTTCCTCACTGTTTACTTGATCCAATTGCATTGATGTACCATTAACCTTCCTGCTGCTATATGACCAAACATCTGTTTCCTCTAATTTTCTGGTGGCAGCGTATAGCAGAGGAAATGCAGGGGGGCGCTTTCTTTGCTTTTCAATGCAAGGGGGAAGCTATTTGCCCTACATCTAAAGAACGTCTGGAAGTTTCTCCCTAGAGTTGCCTGATTGTTTCCCAATTTCTCTCTCCCTTTCCTTTGCTTTCCTGAAGAGGAATGGATATGACTCTGTAAGACTCAGCTTCCCACCTGGCTTGCTCAGTGTCTTTTGGGGAAAACCTTGGTCTTCCCTTAATAGAACTATCTGACCCAATAATTCACTCTGTTATGCCTGCATTCTCCAGGGGAAGTGCTGAATGAGAATATTCTGTCTCTAGTACTGCCTGAAGCTAGGCGGGAGAATCTGTGGTCTTGTTTTTGGATGGGAGATGGAATGTCATGCTGTGACAAGCTGCATTACCTGTTGTGGCAGGATGCAGGCACTGATGAGCTGATTAATCACCCCAAGTGAGAGTTGCAGGGGACTGAGTGAGAAGGCCAGCTGGCAAAAGAACGGAGTACAACCTTGAGGGCCTGTCCAGGCTGGACTTCGCCTGTTGAAGTTCGATAGCGCATAGCCAGAGGAGAGAACCACACTGTGAAGGCTACATCTGGGACTGATGATTTGGTGAATCACAGAATACTGTATATGTGTAACCTCCCCCCCCCCCCCACACACACACAATTGAAAAATAGTGGTTTAGACTAGTCTGCCCATGTAAGCTGACTTGGGCATTTGCTTCGGCATGGGAAAGGTGGGATATAAATAAAATACCATTACCTCTCTTTTGTCCCCATACAGTATTTGTGCCTTTGGAGGATACTTTCTTACGGTAAATCCCATGTGGAAATTGATTATCAGTGCACCCCATTTTTTAAAATGTTCTTTCATCTGCAGTTATGGGTTTGCACGTTTCAGTCCGAAAACACCACATACAGGAAGCTTCTGGCTTCAGGGTTGTGATCAATGATCCTTTGCACGTTGATGGATTTTCCTGTCTCCATTCTTCTTCTCTGCTACAGCTGGCCTGGCCCATGTGAAAGATCGCCAGAACGGTGTTTGCATCTTTCTTTTCCTGTTCAGTTTGGGCAGCCAGAGTGGGACGATGGTTCTGTGTTAGACCTGGAAGATCCAGGTTCAAATCCCCGCTCAGCCCTGAAGTTTCTTCGGCGTCCTTGGGCCAGTCACTCCCAGCGTTGCCTACCTCACAGGGTTATTGTGCAGTTGAAAGGAAGGCAGGAGGAGGGAGGGAACCACGTATGCTCCCCCTGAGCTCCTTGGAGGAAGGACGGCATCAAATAAACAATATTAAATGAATAAAAGATGCCCATAAATATTAATGCAAAGCTTTTTGTTTGTTTAGGAAAATTAAGTTACAAAAAGTGCAAGTCATTAGAGAGGACATGATGTTGGCTGTAAAGAAACAAGGATGCTTGTACCTAGACTGTGCAGGTGGTGAAAAGGTGTGTGCAGTTAGGATACTGTGTGTGTGTGAGGGGGGTGGTGGAAACTGTGTGTAGGCACGTGAGCCATTTGTGTGAGTTGTCAATGAGCATGGGGTGGGGAGGCTGGAACTCAGTGGATAGAGCCCCAGGTTAAATCCCTGACAACCCTGGGAAACGGCTCCCTTTCCCTGGGACCAATACCTTCCCCAAATCCTGCAAAGCTGTGCCCATCAGAGCAGAGGTTATGGGGCTGCCTCTGTGTCAGGCAGCAACCCTCAACTCGAGCCAGTCTCCACAGTGGCCAAATGTGGGAATCTGGTGTGCTGTTTCGGATTTGCACATGACGCCAGCAGAAGACCAGCGCATACTCCCCAGCCATGGAGATGGACTGTAGGGCCAGGGGTATGTGCGTGTGCCACAGGGTATCAGCCCTACAGCATTGCTTGCTGCCATAAGTTCTTGCTAGAGGTGGCAGAAAACAGTTTTATTTTTTCATAGATTTTGGTGTTCTCCAAATGTGCAGAAAGCAGCATTGCATGTTTTTATTAAAAACGTACATTATAATTATAAATAATAAAAGTTTAAAAGTTTTAAAAGTTTACTGGGTGGTTGGTTTAGGTGGCATCGTGTCTGCAGATGAAGCCCCAGTCCTTACCTAAACAGCCCCCCCCCCATTAAATAAAAACAGTTTTGGGTTTTTTTGGGTTTTTTTTGCAGATTTGGTTGTTTGGGGTTTTTTAAAAACAAAAATGAGAAGTGCAGAAAGCGGTGTTCTGTGGTTTTATTTCGTTACCCCCATTTTCTCTTGTTGTGAGAACAGACGCCCCCCCCCCCAGGGTTCTCTCAGACTTTGTTAGGCTTTTCCTGGCTGGCTGTGCTCTGCCCCAGCCATGTCTGCAACCACTCTGCCTTTTTTCCCTGGCTTCCACAGCCACGTGCAACCATCACGAACTCTCCTGGCTCACAGCACACTGCTGCAGCCACGTGGAACCATCACGCTTCTCCCTGACTGCAGGCCCACAGCCCAGCCATGCTGAAACCACTAAGCTCCTTTTCCTCCAACAGTGCAAGCCTGAACCATTGCAGAACTACAAAACATAACCCTTGTCCACAGTAGAAGTCGTGGCAACAGTAAAAACAACAACTCTGGTGGGAAAAACACTTCTTGGCAAGAGCAACTGTTAAGAGCCTCCTTAGCCTGGCTCTGTACCCCATTGTGGTCATTTGGCTTATAGGTAAAATGGTGCTCATTTGCTATCTCATGATGGTCAGATGGAGGTGTAACCAGATGCACAGGGACCTGTAAAGGTGTAGGGGTAAGACCAGAATGTAAGGAATTTTGACTCCATTTTTGGAAGTTGGGCTGCTGTCCTGCAAAGAGAAAAATCACAGAGGTGAGTCTCTTAGCGTGGACATTCCAAAGTCCCCCTCCCTACAAAAGGAGCATTATAAGGACCATTTGAGCCTAAAATTCAATCAAGTCCTTATCTGCCAAGAGTTTTCCCCCATCAGAATTCAACTGTAGCTGGCCACTCCTCAGGGTGATTTAAAAGGTACTTACCGCACTGATAACTGTTGTCAAATGTGTCAAAGACTTGTCTCCTGTCTGCTTTTGTGTGCCAACCTATTGTAATCCAAAATGTACCTATGTCTGCATCTCCTTGACCCTTCCTGGGGTCACAGTAGAGGGGAGGGGGGGGCAACAACAGGGATCAGATGTCTCATTTGCTGTTGTCAATCCCACATTTTGCATATTCAATTGTATAACTGACCAAACGCAGATGTACAATTTGCACACGTTCTGTACCTCCTTGGAGACACAAGTTCTGTAATCTCCTTGGAAGCATGCTGCATCTTGTGTCCGTTTTACTAATGTCCTACACATGAGTAAAATGTACTTCTCTTTCTGCAACAACAAAGTCCAGCTGGCATCTTTTTTTCCGTCGACGTTAAGCAATTGGTGAGCTATAGCAGCGATCCCAAGGGGGGATCGCCGGTCTGTGTGGCTTGGGTAGTTGCAGCAAGGACAGGGAGCGCACGTCGGGGTAACGAACCTTCAAATTAACAGCCCTTAAATTTAAAGGGACAGACTATGAGAGAAATCAAATTGGGACCTGATTCTCTCCAACTTCACTCTCACTTCTAGTTTTTGATCCCCTCCCCCCTCCAAAGCTGTGCTTCCCAGTTTTCTTTATTGATGTTTATAAAGTTTGCATGGAAGAACTGCAAAGCTTCCATGAATCCCAGCTCCAAGGAGAGGAACTTGGGTCCAGCATTTTTCAAAACCTTGTTTTCTTCCCTCCAGCTACACGGCAGCTTAACAGCATCAAACCTGTTAATGTAAGACTCTTTGTCCAGAAGCTGCTGTGATGTAAAACATTGCATGGAAAATATTTTCTGCCAGGTTTGGAGGTTTGCCAAGACCAGGCTGTCTGCCGGTTTTCTGTGGGAGCTCTTGACAAACCCTGATCATTATGATTCTTTTTATGGTTGTCGACCAGTGAAAGAATCACAGAAATCCTAGATTGATTGATCGTGTGCATTTTGCTTGATGGATGAAATAAAAAGATGAGGTTTTCATATGAGGAAAAACAGTAGTTCTGAACCTCAGCGCCTGCTGAAGCTTGATGCATGCAGCCAGAGGAGAGAACCACACTGAACGCTACATCTGGGACTGAGGATTCGCTGAATCACAGAATCTCGGGAGATTTGGGGGGGCTGCCATCTTGGATCTCATGAGATTTTGTGAGATCCAAGAT
>JAJKFI010039258.1:0-26621 GCA_029204185.1 Lerista edwardsae | reverse complement strand
GCAGCTCAAGGGTCTGCTCAGGGAGCAGAGAGAGGGCAACGCCGCGGTGGTCAGCGCAGGACAGGCATCGGGGACTCGCAGCCAGCTGACCCCCCCCGGCCGGCTGGGGAAGCAACTGAATGACCTCCGAGTTAATCGAGGTTAATAGCAGGCTCGCACTGGCTGGTTTGCTCTGGGGCTGCCGAGGAGAGAAACCATCTCGGTTTCTGGTATTTCTGGTATTTCCAGCCCTAAACCTTCATAAGCACAACCCCCCCCCCCAAAGACCAGTAGAGGAAAGTTAAATAAGAAGCTGAGGCACCGCAGTGGTGCGCAGGGGCAGAGGGAGCCGAGGCCTGATACCCGAGGGGGGGGGGAGAAAGATGGGGATGCCCCAAGAGAGTGCAAATTCCGGGGGCAGGGGTAGGAGCAAAGATCTAAAAGCAGAGAGCCACACTCGTCCAGTGGCCCTCAGACTGCTCTCCTGACACGGCAACAACGGCTGGGAGGGCTGCCGCCTTCTTTTATTTCATAGCACCCGACACAGAGCGAAAGGACTGACTCCTGCCCGGGGGGGGGGTGACACCCTAGATCTTGACCCCGAATGAGGGGGTGGAGGCAGGCAGGCATAAATGAGGGGAGCAAACAAAGGCTCTGCCATGCACTTCTGACTGCATGATCTTTTACTGACCGCGTTTGCTCGGTCAGGTGCTTAGGGCAGTGGACCTAGGGGGTTGCCTTGCCCCACCAGCAGCTCAGCTCTCCTGCTCTCACCCTCCACAGCCCCCTAGCCACATGCAACCACATCCAAGCAAGGCAGCTGTTTCTGCAGCAGTCGCTTCTTGTACAGAAGATGGACTTCTGTGCTTACGTGTCCCCACAGGGCATATGTGTGTGTGTGTGTGTGCGCCTGTCTGAGGCTACAGATAATGCAACAAGTAACTATGTTTGATGTGCTCCAACTGTTCCAGCATCCCTGACAGGTGGCTGTCTAGCCTCCATGGAGGGAGAGCCCACAGCTATATGTGGCCGGCTTACACAGTTAGAACAGTCTTCCTCATGTCTAGCCAAAATCTACTTCCCTATAGTCTAATCCCGTTGACTCTAGTCTCAGGAGCCACAGAGAGCAAGTCTGCTCCTTCTCCTGTATGACAGCCCTTCAGAGAAGATAAGGCTCTCATATCTGGCCTGAAGATAAGATAGTCTTATCTTCAGGCATCAACTCACTTCTTGCTGAGCGTTCCATTTATTTACTTTGCTAGATAAGAGTATATTCCACCTTTCCATTCTTACAGACACGCCAGGTGGTTTACCCATAATCAATCAACGGACACACAATCAAACAAGAAGGAGCAGCACAACTGAAATTATTTCCCAAAAACCAAAGGGAGCAGAATCCAACCAGCAGCCGAGCGGGCCCAAAGAACAGCAACAATGTAAAACAACACTAGAAAAGTAGAAAACTAACTCATGAAGAAAGTTGGCTTAGAACCTCTCCCCCTGATGCACTAATCTTCTGCTTGCAGGGTGTCTGGTGGTGTTTTAAGTCACAGGATAGTATTCAAAATACAGTAGACCTCACCACGGCGATAAACAAGAGCCAATTCCAAATTCCCCACCCCTTTCTCCTCCATGGGCATCATTCATGCCGCCTCCCCCTCCTCCTCCGCTGATTCTGCATGCCAGCAGTGAGCCTTGCTTGCAGGCTGGGGAGCTCCTAGGGGTTCCCACAGCACGTTGCAACAACTCGGTAGGTGGGCTGCAAACCGTATTAATGAAGCCCTTCCTGGTGCTGGACGTGGAATCCTTACAAGGACCTTGTGAAGTGGGGACCCGTGCTGCCATCACTACACTACACAAAGGAGAGTGGCAGAGGTGGCGTTCGCAACGGATCTGACACCCGCACTGCAGACTTCCTGACCTATAGCTTGGTGTCTCTCAGGCACTCTCCGAAGGGACTGTGATGCTGCCAGGACTTCTTTTCAGCAGAAAAAAGTATCCGGCAAATGACATCTTGCCGTCAAATAAATGACATGGGATATCCTTGGCAGGTCAGGCACATGGAAGAAAATGCCAGGCGGAGGGCTGTACAACCGCAAGCCCCCTGCTCCCTTTGCCCCTCCTCCTCCTCGCACCTGAACCCCCCAGGATGCCTGCAAGATGTGAGCCCTCTTGCCCCCGAATGCAAGTCTTCAGGGAAGTCTTTGGCCTAACTAGAAAGAAGGCACTTGAAACAGGAAAAGCCGACCTTTGGGTTGATTTTGACACATTCAGCTGCTCATCCAAGTCTAGATTTGCACCATGTTCCCCTTGCAACTCAGGCCCAAGCTGGAGAATTCACAAGAGCACAGTGCCTTCCCCCAAATCCTGCCGTCCTCCAGGCCAGAATGAGAAGCCTGCATCTTTCCTTAATCCAAAAGGGACCAACAGCACCCCCCCAAGCCCTCACCTTGTGTCACCACCTTGCCAAAGACAGGGAGACTGTCCAGTGTAGAGCAGTTCCACCGTCTGTTGCGGAACTGAAACTGGCACTCTTCAATCGCCAGCTGCGCCCCTCGGCGCACTGAGTCCATGACTTCCAGGTTCCGTTTGCACATCTGCACTTGGCGCTGGATCAGACCCTTCAGCTTCTCACAGGTCTCCTCTTCGGAGATGCTCCCCACCGATGACAGCTTTGCCAAGTACCTGTTGGGAGGATACACACGAACACGTGCAAAAAGTCAGTTTAGAGGACAGCAAACTTCTCCGCTCATCTATTGCAAGGACACACACACACTCGTTGCAGATCCAACCTGTGGAACTCCTTGCCACAGGATATTGTAATGACACCTAACTTAAATGCCTTTGAAAGGGAATTGGACAGATTGATGGAGAAAAGGTTCATCACGGGTTTCAAGCCATTAGACTATATGCAGCCCCTGGGTTTTAGAGGTAACCCATCTCTGAATAACAGACACAAGGGAGTGGAAACAGGATACAGGTCTCTGGTTGATTTGTGTGCTCCCAGAGGCATCTAGTAGGCCACCGGAAGATGCAAGAAGCTGAACTAGATGGGATCTTGGCCTGATCCAGCAGGACTTTTCTTACGTTTCAGTGGTGATACTTAATTTGTAACCCAAATTTGCCTCAAAGACACCCAACAATACCGTCATCATAAGCATCTGTACAGCACTTTGAGCATGTCTTTTTTGCATATGTTATCCTGACAGAATCCTTACAATTCTGCAAAGGTAACCGATTCCCATTCCCATTTTAGAGATGCCTAAGTTCCAGTGGGCACTAAGCACTGACACAATGCTTAGTGACAAGAGACTTGTAAGCGCACGAAATAGCCTGCACCCACTGCTAGACACTGGTCTTGCCCAGGGATACACAGAACCTGGATGGGCAGCCCAGAGGATCCGAGAGGCATCCCAGCTCTTTGCAAAGGGAAGATTACTGTCCCAAGAGGCCTTCAGTCTCCCTTCTAGGTGCCCCTGCCTTATCCTTGGATTGCAGACTCCTAGCATGAAGCTCCCAGGTCTAAGTGGAAAGGACCCAAAAGACTCCCAGGAGTCAGGAGGGGGCCTCCGCAAGCAGAACGGAACAGATTCCGCAAAATAAGCACCTTTGCATGATTTATATGCAGCGCATAAGCACACCCCCTTGCACTGGAAACGCCAAGCCTGAGCAGCGCTGCTTAAGAGTACTGTTGGATATAATTTTTTGGGGGGGAAAGACCCCCCCCACCAAAAAAAGCTCTGCCGGGGAGCCTCTGTGGCTCTCCCAGCTCAACAGCTGCCTGTTGTTTCCCCAGACTGGCGAGGGACAGGACTTGCCCTGTTGGGCCTGACTCGTCCCAGTGTATCCAGAGGCTGTTCGGAGAAGCCAGAGGGGTCCGGCGGCAGCCAAAGTCAGCAGAATCAGGGCACCGGCTGCCAGCTCTGGCTGCCACAAGGCTCCCTCAGCACGGGCAGCGTCCTGCCCGCCAGAGGCTCCCTCAAAACCACTTCCCTCCTGAAGGCCACCGCTGAGCTCTCCTGGCTCCCCTCGCCGCCCGGAGCCGGGCCTTTCAACCACTTGGAGTGGCAGCGGGGCTCCGAGACAGAAGCCGCTTGCAGACAGGCCTGCGGGAGAGGGGCTCACATCCTCCGGCGTCCCCGAGGCCTCGCCCAGCCAGCAGGAGCAGCCAAGCAAAGAGCCGCCTCGGCTCGTGGCTGCTAGAAGCTGTCGCGACTGGACCGGGCTGCGAGCCTCTGTCGACGGCCAAGAATCCAGGGCAAGGACTGCTGCAGGGGGGACCAGGCCTGGCTTCCCTCCTCACCTTCCTGTCTTCCTTCCCCAGCTCGTCCCTTTTGAAAAATCGTATGTTACCCAAACCAACCACTGTAGCTCCTTCAATTTCAGAACAACAACAACAACAACTCAGCTGTTTCTCTGCAAGGTGAAGCTGCACACATGTCCAACGCCCCATTCAAAGCTCAAAAGAAGTGCATTCATAAGAAGATAAGAAGAGCCCTGCTGGATCAGGCCAAGGCCCATCTAGACCAGCTTCCTGTATCTCACAATGGCCCACCAGGTGCCCCAGGGAGCACCCAAGACCACAAGGTGCCTGCATCCTGTTGCCACTCCCTTGTATCTGGCATTCTGAGGTAAATTTCTGAGGTAAAATTCTGAGGTAAACAATAACTTGCAACGCAATCTGGGCCTTAAGAACATAAGAAGAGCCCTGCTGGATCAGGCCAAAGGCCCATCTAGTCCAGAGTCCTGTGTCTCACAGCGGCCCACCAGGTGTGTCAGGGAGCATCTGGGGAAACATTCGTAGCACAGGACTGTCTCAACTCGGACCATTGGACAGCCAGCCCATTTCCAGGTTATATCCAAAGTTTAGTGACCGTAAGATTTAATCACAACTAACTGAACTGTTACTCCTGCAGTGACACTGGTTGGCCCTTTGTTTCCTGATCCAGGCCAAGGCACCGGTTTTGGCCTTTAAAGCCTTGTATAGTTTAGGACAGTGATGCCCAAACTGAGGGTCGGGACCCACTGGTGGGTTGTGAGCCTTCAGGTGGGTCATGAAGCACCTAGAGCAGCCATATTGAAAATTTGGGGAGACGGGATGCTGAAAAGGGGGAGGGCTGAGTGGTGGTTTTGCTTGTGTCAAGACTTTGTAAATAGATTGTAAATTTTTCTTTCTTTCTGATTCATTCTGCTGTTGGAAAAGAGCTGAGAAACCCCCCAACTGATGGCTGCATCCTCAGGAAAGCAGCAGGCTCTGGCGTCACAATGACGGCACGTCCGGCCATGACATCACTTCAGTGGGTCCCAGACAGATGGCCATTCTAAAAAGTGGGTTCTGGCAATAGAAAAGTTTGAGAACCACTGGTTTGGAACCACGCATTTGAGGAAGCACTGGCCCATCCCCTAAGGTCATCTGAACACCCCACTGCACATGCAACCCTTGGCCAAAAAGCAACCCACTTTTCTGAAACTTCTCTGCTTTGTGCAGCACTGCCAATCAATTGCAACACTGGCAACTGAAGTAAGCAATGTGTAGTGCAACCTCCATACTTTAGAAGTAAGGTACCTCGGAATGCCAGACGCAGGGGAGTGGCAACAAGATGCAGGTATCTTGTGTGGTCTTGTGTGCTTCCTGAGGCGTCTGGTGGGCCACTGTGAGATACTGGAGGCTGGGCTAGAAGGGCCCCCTTTGGCCTGATCCAGTGAGGCTCTTCTTATATAAGGTAGGTGGCTCTTTGAACGGGTCTCTATAGAAGGGTTTCTTTGAATGGGTCTCTATATGTTTAATAGAGTCAGGCAAGTCTCCGTAGCCCAGAACTGTGAACACTGACCGGTAGCCCTCCTGACAGGGGTTCAGAGAAGACGTTTTTGCCAGCCCTAGCAGGAGAGGCTGCCAGAATTGGAACCCGGGCCCTTCTCAATGCCAAGCAGGTGTGCTGCCACTAAGCCCCGCCTCCTCCCGCCTCCTACACTTGCCTTCCTGCCACCAACAGCGGGCACTTCCGACGGCCTCTGCAGTCCCCCTACCGAGGTGGAGCCAGCAGCAAAGCAGACAGTCCCAGTGGCAGGGGAACCGCAGACCCAGGGGACAGCCCAATTCCTGCCAGTTGGCAAGGAGGGAAGCCGGTGGCAGAGACCCCAAGGAGATTTCCAGATTTTTCCAGGCAATGGTGGATCTGAAGCTCCAGGGATGATACGCAGAGCGGCCAACGGGCCTCTCTCAACCATCTCCAAGCAGATGCTGCAGATAAGCGGTTTTGTTTCCCAAAAACAAATGCTTATTGCTGTTTGAGAGGCTAAAACGGAGATAAGCATGTTGTCTCAGTGATGGAGCTGGGCTGCAGCTGGATCGCAGCAGCCAGTTCTTGAAGTAGGAGAGCCAGACGTCCCTCGTTGGTTTTTTCCCCCCATTTATAGACTGCCTGTTCTCCAAGGAGCTCAGGGTGGTGTCCACCATTCCTCCCCTCCATTTCTCCTCACAACAACCCTGTGAGGTAGGCGAGGCTGAGAGGCAGTGATTGGCCCCACCTCACCCAGGGAGCTTCAGGGCCGAGTGGAGATTTGAACCTGGATCTTCCCGGTCGAAGTCCAACTCCCAAACCACAACACTCCCCCGGCTCTTCGTGCAGCTCAGGTCGGTTCTACGGAGCAGACCCATCAGCCTGTCCTTCCTTTCCCCACTGCAAAACTCTCTCGGCCACAACGTGGGGTTCTCCTTCTAGCATGCTGCATATTCTCTGCGCCCCAACTAACCCCCTCTGTGTTTCTGAGGCTGAACCTGTTCACATTCTGCACCCAAAGGGACATTCTGCACCTCAAGTAAGTACAGTATTGCAAAGGGGCACGTCTCTTGCACGCGGTGTTGGCCTTGTGCTACGCAGCAAAAGGTTACAGGGAAGAAGGAACATGGCTTCTGCCAGTTGGTTAGGAGCAGGTAGAAGCATCAGGGGAAAGCAAAAAATAAATAAGTTGTGCGCACACGCACACACACACGAGAATTTCAGCTGAACATTGTTTTGAGAGCCACGTCTGTTTGCTCCCCTGGAGGCTGAATTCGTTCAAGGCAATTTGGAGAGCCGGCTAGTAGGGACATGTAGTCTGAGCCTTCCCTTTCTGACAGCCTTGACAGATTCTCCTCCCTTTCTTTAGGAACGAGAGAAAAAAAACACACCATAAAATTCTTTGGCTTTTCAGGCGTGGATGCCAAGAACACAAGCATCATTTTCCCTCTTGAGGAAAGAGCCACTCATGTGCCCATCTTGGCGCACAGTCGACAGAGGGCGGGTGTCGCTCAGCAGAAACACATTTGCTTCATGCTGTCTCAGTCCCTAGCACTGGCCTTGTGGGCTCTTGTCTGGCGCCTGATCCTGGTTCTTCTGTCACAGTCATTGCTCCATGGTGGAGCCCTGCATAAGCATGCGCAGTCCCAGGTTCATGCGCACAAGGACCTTTGTCCAAAAGCCATTGTCGGTCAGTGCGAACAAGACCAAATCGGCACGATTTTTTTATTCACATGCAACCAGCACTGGCCAACGTGGCACATGACCGTACGAAACCTCATTCCAGCACTGTCCCTTTGCACTGCAGCTAGTACAACATGGGGCCCCTTGTACACTGTGGAAGAGTTACTCAAGCAAACCGTCCCGAGGTACTGTTCAATCACCACTCTTGGAAGCAGAGACCCTTGACACGCTTGGATTATCCATTATCCAACAGACATGCCAAGCAGTTCCCCAAGAGGTGCCACCTTCTTGGAGAGCCACAATCTGATGTAGTTGAACACAGCTTGGGAGACGGCAGGAGCAATTTGCATGCTTAGGCTAAACCCCCTTTCTCGGGGGGAGGAGACAAAAAAAAAAAAAAGAGGAACGACTCCAAGCCAACAATTAAAACGAACACATCTATAATATTCACTACCGTTGTTCTTCTTAACATTTTTATCCTACACTTTCTTCAAGAAACTCAGGGTGGTCTACACAATTCTCACACCCCCACCCCCTGTTTTAGCTCAACAACCCTGTAAGGTAGGCTAAACGAGGAGAGCGACCCACCCAAAAGCGGTTTTAGGAATGGTATACTTTAGCAACAGGAAGTTCTCACCCAGGCGCAGTGGTTCTCAGACATTTTGGCACTGGGACCCACTTTTTAGAATGATGATCTGCTCAGGACCCACCAGAAGTGATGTCGGGGCTAGATGTGCCGTCGTTGTGACTCCAGAGTCTGCTGCTTTCCTGAGCAGGCAGCAATCCAGTGGGGTGATTTCTCAGCCATTTTCCAATAGCAAAGTGAATCAGGCAAACAAAAAACCTGTTTCCCTCCCCCCTTTCCAGCCAAGGTGCTTTGCGACCCACCTGAAATTGACTCGTGACCAGTGGTGAGATTCAGGGGGTTCGCCCAGGTTCTATAGAACCGGTTGTTAAATGGCCGGGCCCCGCCCACTCGCTTACCTCCGGCTATGACGTCATAGAACTGGTTGTTAATTTATTTGAATCCCACCACTGCTCGCGACCCACTGGTGGGTCCTGATCCACAGTTTGGGAGCCACTGCCCTAGCGGGCAATTTGTAAATTCCCCTGAAACTGGGCAAAGAGGCATTTTTTTTTAAATAGAAGTAGTGGCTTCTTTATCTTAGCAGGGCAAAGATCAACTGTCCTCATTCAAAGCATTGCATATTTTCCAGTGGCTGTTACCAGCATCTTTTTTTCCTTCTTAGAAGATCCCCAGCTTCTTTGGGGCAGGGAACCAAGCTCTCATTTCTTTTACTGTTTAAACTGCCTGGTGAACTAGTTGGCTGGGAGGGTTGAGAAGCAGACTCAAAACCATCACACGTATTCAGACAAGCTCAATGCCCGGCCGGACCAAAGGCCACCCCCTTCGTCCCGGCACCTGCCAGCCCTGGACCTCCACTGAGGTCCAGCCTGCAGCCCTGCCCGTTGCCAGCACTGCTGCCCGCCAGCTAACCTCCCACCATCGGCAAAGATCCCTCCCCTGGAAGCGCCGCGAGCCCGGCCAGCGAGGGCTCTGCCAACTCCAGAGAGCAGCCCTGCCCACGGCAGCTGAGCCCCAGAGCTTCTGCTGGCAGAAAAAAGGATCCCTTAAAGCCACTCTTGTTTTTCTTGCAAAACTAAAATTAGCTGCTTGCAAGCATCAACTGGGGGAGAATTCCTGCGGAGTAAGTGGCGGCTCTGAGCTGTAAGCTTCCTCCGCCACCGCCTCCCCCCACCTGCAGGCCGGCAGGCAGTTCTTCCCCTCCCCATTGTGGGCTGCCGGCCCTCCAAAGCATTCAAATTGCATGCCATTAGGGTGGAGAAAAAGCGCCTCTTGCTCAGCCGGCCGCGGGTACTAGAAGGATCAGTGTGCCACAAAGCAGCGGTTCTCAGACTGTGGGTCGGGACCCACCAGTGGGTCAGGACCCACGAGTCGGTCGCAAGCCAATTTCAGGTGGGCTATGAAGCAGCTAGAGCAGCCGTATTGAAAATACGGGACGATGGGGTGCTGGGAACGGGAAGCGCTGTGTGGTTGTTTTGCTTGTGTCAAGGTTTTTCTCTTTCCTATTCATTTTGCTATTGGAAAACGGCTGAGAAAAATCCCAACTTATTGCTGAATTATCAGGAAAGCAGCAGGCTCCGGCGTAACAATGACAGCACTTCCAGCCATGACGTCATTTCTAGACTGTCAGTCTAAAAAGTGAGTCCTATTGCTGAAAAGTTTGAAAACCACTGCCGTAGAGTGAACAATTGTAACCCTTTCTATTTCTATTTCCCTAGCATGCACCCCTATGCTTACACGCATGCACGCACAGCTGAATTCTGCAACCTGGAAACATTCCACCCACATTTTATCCTCTTGCAAAGTGAGAGTAGACCCACATCCAGGTCAGAGGAAGCTGCCTTTGGATCCGGTTCCAAATCGTTTTAGGCCAAAAATGTGCAGACCTGGTAGCCAACTCTTCGGGCTGGGATGGGGGAGAGGAAAGACATGCAAGCACCCATGCCATCCCCGCAGCAACCAGGATCATGCGCTGCTTGCCTCTTTGGGTCCTCCCCCCACAAGGGCAGCACCCCAGCGCTCTCCACCCTAGCGCACAAGAGGCAGACGAGTGGCTGGGGACACACCCTGATCCCGCCAGAGGCAGCAGGAACTAGTCTGCGCACCCACAACGACCTGCAGTGCGCTTGGAGACTAGAAACTCCCTGAACCGTGAACGAAACAGACCTGCTCCAGGACCCAGAGCACCGTCTTCCACTGTGCTCTTCTGTGATCAAATTCTTTTCGGGGCTCCTCCAAACTTTTCTCCGTATAATTTCAGGCAGAAAAAAGGGGGGGGGATTGGGCTTTTTTCTGGAGTAGTGACCGTTGAGAAAAGTGTTTTCATCAGGGCCCACAGCTCCTAAGGCTGGTCCTGGGTGGGGAACGGAGGACAGACAGAAGGAAGCGTTTCACAGGGTGTATAACCGAACTGTGGAATTCACTGCTGCAAGAAGATGGGGGAGAGAATGGAGGAGACACCCTTGCAGAGGCCAAGTCTAGTGGCCACTAGGCATGATGGCTACATGCTCCTTCCAGGCTCGGGGATTCTGGGGGCCAGTTTCTGGGGATCAACTGCAAGGGAGGGGGATACCTTCCCCTGGCTTGTGTGCTTTCCAGAGCGCAATGCGAACCCGGAATTAGGCCAGCAAGTTTGGCCGGCAGAGAGGCCAGCACACAGACGTGCGCCATCCTCCCTGACTCAGAGTGGTCCAAACGCGCTTTACGGTGGCCCTTGTGCCGGCCAAACTTTGCTGGCCTAACTGTGCCGGCTTCACTCCAGGTTAGGGTTGTGCTCTGAAAGGCTGTGGCTGGCTAGTGAAAAACAGAACGCTGGACGAGATGAGCCTTTGACCTGATCCAGCAAGACATGTCTTATGTTCTTATGCACTAGTGATGGACTGCTTGAGGGCTTATCGTGGGTATACGACCCAGGAGCCAGCTGTTTTCCTTCGGCGAAGAAGGAAATGTGCTCAGAGGTGCCCTTATTTATTGCTGTTTTGCACATTTTGGGGCCGGGATGCGCTGCCAATGAAGCCTGGCTGTTCACACCTTCCCTGTTTTTCTTTCCACTTAATTGATTGTGCTCCAGGCCCGTTTTCACTCTGCTCTTTGCTTTAAAAAACAACAACCCACAAATAAATCCCTTGGCAGACGAGATTTTAATTATGCCAAGTGTGCAAACCGTCAAGCACCTATGGCTATTTTTTACATCTCTTAGTACTGTGCAAGTGAATTATTGAAAATAATGCAATTATGATAAATGGCACGATTTAACTGCCTTCACTTAAAGCAGATCAGCTTTGGCATTTTCTGGTGCACTACAGTAAAGGGAATCAGCTGTAAGCGGGAAAGATGCCAATTCCAATCCTAACATCAGTACCTTGCCTTGGGCCACTAAGTATTTCCCAGCCTCAGCCTGCTCTCCCATAACTAACGATACTGGCCTACCTTACAAAGTTGTTGTAAAAATATTGTGATACGTGTGGACAGAGTAGGGGGTTGGACTAGATGGGCCCCAGGATGACTTCCAACCCTACCATTCTGTGAAGCATTACTGAGCACTGGAGAGGGGTGTTACTAAATATAGACAGACAGACAGACAGACAGACACACACACACACACACACACACACACACACTAGTTACAGGTTGATGATCCCTTATCCAGACTTCTTGGGATAGGAAGGTGTCTGGATTTCAGATTTTTCTGGATTTTGGAATAATTGCATCAATATAATGAGAAATGCCTCCTCTTGCTCATTTCTCTGTTGCCCATTTGGGTGTCTGCTGGGCTCTTTTTCAACCATGCCACACACCACAGAGCAGAGAATAGAACTTACAGCCTGTATGTGAGAATGAGCACAAAACCTTTCTACAGAAAGTTTTTAAAAAAGTCTTGGCCAAAGCTGTCTGGACTTTGGATTTCGGATGTCTAGATATGGGAGAATCTACCTGTAACTCCCCCCCCCCCAAAGCCATACATCTCAGACCTTTAGGGAGAAAATGTGCATTTCAGTAAAGCGCATGTGGACCACTCTTGGAGCCGGGGAGGATGGCGCATGTCTGTGTGCTGGCCTCCCTGACTCTGAGAGTGGCCCAAACATACTTTACGGCGTCCCTTGTGCTGGCCAAACTTTGCTGGCCCAATTTGCCCTTAGTCCCCTTCCTGAATTAAAGGCCCAGCTTTGAAACACGGATCACAACTGCATTTGATGTCATATGGTGGGTTTACCTCCAACTTGCTGAGTCTCCAGTTTGCAAAGAAAGCCATTTCCAAGAAGCAGTGCACAAGCTCATGTGGATCAGAGGAAAACCGCACAGAGGAGTGTACGGGGGGGGGGGGGAAGAGGGGGAAGCAAAGGTGGTTTACAGCACCAAAGGAAAGAGAAGCCAGTGCCCTATTCCAAAGGGACTCACAACTCAAAAACTGAGACAGAGAAAAGAGAGCACCATTTTCTGATGATGAATTTTCAGAGGAACCCTTGGCTGGCAGGGAAAGGGTTAGGTTGCCCCTTTCTCCCTCCCGATAACTCTTCCTCAGCTGAAAAGCTCAGCTTGCTTTCGGTCAAGAAAAGGAGGGGGTGGGAAATATCGGAGACCTAATGCATAGAGACCACGTGTAACGTGTAGTTTGGCCCAAGCCTTTTGACAGAACGTTCCCTTCCATGTTCTCTTTCTCCGAAGCGCTGGGGAATGCGAGTTCCAACAGGCTAAGGAATTGCTTTTTCAGGAGGGGGAAAGAAGAAGAAGAAGAAGAAAAAACACGGCAGCATAAAACACCCTCTTGTCTTGTGAAACGCTCCCTGAGCTTAATCACTAATCCGGCAGGTTTCTAAAAAAGCAAAGCTCCACCAAGAAATGAACCCCTACCCGCCGGCCTAAAGCAACAACGGACGCCACACGCACCTGGGCACACAACAAGCAGGAGCAAGGCCAAGGGTGGCGTGTGCACGCGCCTGCATGCCTGCGCGAATGCACACACACACACACACACACACACACACACACACACACACACACACGGCCCGCCGCGGACACCCCTTGTGACGTGCGCAGGCCTATGGAGAGGCAGAGCAGAACCAGCCAAGCAACGCAGCCAAGGCGGACCAGGCACATTCCAGCGCCGAAGCTTCTCAAGCATTTGATTGCGCCTGAAAAAAGTCGGCAAGCGACGCTCACTTCCCCTCTGGCAGTTTCTTCCCCTGGAAAACACCGAGAGGGCAACACTGTGCCCAGGCCCGGTCTGTGCAGACTTTTGCACAGGCAACCTTGGGGCTCGCCTCTGTTATTCAGGACATTTTGCTATATAGGTCCTAAAAATGTAGCATACGGCACTGAAGCACATCCTATCCCCCCCCCGCCCCAGCTACAAAACACATGTGTTCAAAACAGAGCATTGAGCATTACAAGAGCATCCTGGAGCATGTGCAGAATACTCACAGGTGGCTCTAGGACATTGAAGCCAGTGTTCTAGCCCTGCAGTTCCAGCACTTTCATTTTTAGATATAGGAACATAAATCCCTGCTGGATCAGGCCAAGGGCCCATCTGGTCCAGCTCACAGTCACGCCTCTGAGAGCACACAAGATGACAAGATGCCTGTATCCTGTTGCCATGGCTTTGCAGCTGGCATTCAGAGATAGGCTACCACTAAAACCACAGAAGGTGCACACAGTTATCATGACTTTAACTTGTGATGGACTTTTCCTTCATAAATCTGTCGAATCTCCTTTTCTGTCCAGTCCCCTTTTAAAGGACATCCTGTGGCAAGGAGTTCCATAGATCAATCCCAGGCAGCATCTCCAGGTAGGGCTGGGAGATGACCAACATCTGAAGCTGCTGCCATCCAGTGATGACAATGCTGAGTTGGATGGACCAAGAGTCAGACTCAGGAGGAAGCAGCTACTTCTGCAGCTCTTCCTTCCTCACGGTGGCAAAAAAGAGCTTTACACGCCACTCTACCTTCCCCCCTCCCAAAAAAAAAAAAAGTACAAACAGCAGGCAAGAAAACAGGCACACATGCAAACCCACACACCCCAAGAAGCATCGAAACCTGCTCACCCAAACCTGCAGGACAGGGGCATAGTTAAAGGAGTGCAGGGGGCTGCAATTGCACTGGGCATCAAGCTTTGGGGGGCAACAAGCTGAGCTTGACACGAGTGGCCAAAATGGTGAAACACCTTGGTCGGTATGAATAATACCATCATGCTGTAAATAATTGGAAAGGAAACTGAATGCAGAATGCAATGAAACAAACCCGTAATAAAGTGTAATATCGTCCTATCAAAAGTTGTGGCCAAACCCCCCAGAAACTGAAAATACAACTGTGATGTCACTTCATGTTGTGACATCATTGGGGGGGGCAACATTTTGCCCTCTGCACTGGGCTACACTATCATTAGCTACGCCACTGCTGCAGGTATCGGCGCAAGACCCAGAAAGCCAAGGCAGGGAAAGCTTGCCCAAAGCTTGCCCTGGAGAACGAGTTGCAACAGTTAAACACTCAGCTCCACTAATGCAAGTGGTATGCAATGTGTGTGTGTGTGTGTGTGCGTGTGTCCCGTCCCCCCCCCCACCAACTCCACCCCGCCCCAGGGCTGGCATTGATCTGTTAGGCACTGTCAGTCTACTTGCAATGTAAATTCAATTCATGTAATAGGCTCCCACCCACTCAGTCCTGTGTTGCCTTTTGAAAGAGTCTCATCATCTGAATACACTTTTTCATTCATGGCATTAGATTAGAGCAGTTCCCCCCCCCACACACACACCCCAACTCTTTCCCAGCAAACACAAGCCTCCTCCCCTCAGCCTCCCTCCACACACAGCTGTAGCCTCATCCTTCCAGCTGGATAAAAAGAATAGGCTGAACTCTTGCCCAGCAGGAATGTCTCCATGCTGGGAAAAAAAGCATCTTATCCACCCCATTCCCAGCCCCTCTGAAGGACAAGCTCAAAGCACTGGCACTGGCGAGCTCACACACACTTCGGGGAATCCCGACTCGGGGTCATTGTCAGGAGGACATCAAAGGACAGCTGGGCTGGAAAGCCCATGGCTGCAACATGCGCGGGGACAGCGCATCGAGTCCCAGCACTGCAGCCAGACGCTGGCCACAGGAGTAACACTGAAGGGGACACCGTGTACAGCACTACCCTACACATCTTTACTCAGAAGCAAGTCCCGCTGGATTCAGTAGCACTTACTCCCAAGAAAGGGTGCATAGGCTTGCAGGCTTGGCCTGCTACTTGATTCCATTTCCTATTAAACATCACATGATGCATTCAAAAAAAGGTGCCACGATCCACTGGGCAGGTTAAAAAAAATACACTGTACATATATAGATTTTGTTTAAACAGCTCTGTTGACAACAGGGAGTCAAACTGGATCAGACCCCGAACACTTAACCCCCCCCCCCCAAAGTGGTGACAAAATCAGCTGTCCACTAACTCGGAGCAATTGTACGATTCATGTTTTGTTTCTGTGTTTTGAGCTGGCTGTGCACAGTTTGTTTGGAAAGAAAAACCTCACCAAACACTGAAAAAGAAGCTGTTAAAAGGGTAACCATTCCCCCCAACACACACACACACTGAAGGGGGAAAAAAAGCCTATTTCCAACTTGGACACAAGCAAAACAACCACACAGCCCTTTCCAGCATCCCATCTTCCCAGATATTCAATATGTCTGATCGAGCTGTCACAACAACCTTTCCCAAAGTAAGCAAGGAAGGGCTTAGATCCAATCCAATAATGGCACTGCTTTATCAAGACCAAGGCATTTTTATCATAACTGATATAAATGCTCAGGCTGCTACCTCACAGGGTTGTTGTGAAGGCACAAAGGAAGAGGGAGATGGGGCAGGGGGCAGAGGGTGGGTAGATTGGGTCCAGGGAGGGGGAATGGGATCGATGGAGTGATGTCCACCGTATGACATTCATTCATCCACGTCTTGTATGTCTGTCATTCATTCATTCATTCATTCATTCATTGGGGTAGTGACACACACAAAAACGTTGAAGACCACCGATCTAAGTAAAGAAGGTTTGGGGCCTATCCTGCTAACTGGGCAAGAGGCACTTTTCCAAGTGGTGCTCCTCTTATATTTAGCAGGGGGAGAGCCATTGTTCCTCTTCAGCCCAGCACAGTGTCTTTTCTAGTGGCTGTTGCTGGTGGTGGTCTGCATTTTTTTAGATTGTGAGCGCTTTTGGGACAGGTTGCCATTTAACTTCATTACAACTATTTGCCTGTAAACCGCTTTGGGAACTTCATGTTGAAAAGCGGTATAGAAATACTTTTTGATTGATTGATCCTCCAATCCCATCCCTTTGGTATAAGCAGATTGCAGCCCCAATCCCCAAACCAGAAACTCTCCAGCTTTAGAAGGATCAATTCACAGGAGGAGGAGGCTATTCCTAAAGGTAAAGGTTTCCCCACGACCGAATGGTTTAGTCATGACCAACTGTAGGGGGCGGTGCTCATCTCCATTTCAAAGCTTGTAGAGCTGGCGTTTTGTCCCAGGACAAGCTTCCATGGTCATGTGGCCGGCATGACTCTACGCCGTAGCGCACAGAACGCCGTTACCTTCCCACCGAAGTGGTCCCTATTTATCTCCTTGCATTTAGGTGCTTTCGAACTGCTAGGTTGGCAGGAGCTGGGACAAGCCAGGGGAGCTCACTCTGTCACGCAGTCTTGAACTCCCAACCTTCCGGTCGGAAAGCCCAGCAGCAGCGGTTTAACCTGCTGCGCCACCACGTCCCTGAAGCTTATAAAGGCTATGTACCATCCCCATATTCCAACCAAGGCTATCTGTCTTTGAATCCCTGTTGCAGGTGAGCAATGGTGGGAGAGACAGGTATGCTTTCATCCCCTGCTTGTGGGCTTCCCAGAAGCATCTGGTGGGCCTCTGTGGGAAGCAGGATGTTAGGCTAGACAGGCCAATCTAGCAGGGCTTCTCCTATGGGGACATCACTTTGCAGGCTTCGTTCTAGACATGGTGAACCTATGTCTAGTCACACTTTCCCTGCACATAGAAAACTTGATACCAGCGTGGCAGATCTAGCTTCTCTTCCTTTCCTACAAGGAAGGAATTTTTTTTCATAAAGCGTCATTCAGACAGATGAGGTCACACTTGTTTTCTGAAGGGCACAGCCCAGAAAGAGCTTGACCACTCCTGCAAAGAGAGAGCCTGGCCTGGCCTGCCGTTTCCTTTGCTGACATCCAGTCAAAATCAAATAGTACTTATATGACGCTTTTCAACACAAAGGTCACAAAGTGGTTTACAGGCAAATAGTAATAACAAAGTTAAATGGTTCCCTGTCCCAAAAGGGCTCACAATCTAAAAGAAATGCAGAACACCACTAGCAACAGCCACTAGAAAAGACATTGTGTGTGTGTGGGGGGGGGGGAAGAGGGACAATTACTCTCCCCCTGCTAAATATAAGAGGCGCACCACTTGAAAAAATGTCTCTTGCCCAGTTAGCAGGGGCCCAGTTGACATGCTTTTGATGTGCTGGCTTTATATGCCAGTATCTCTTAGCCCCCCCCCTCCCACACACACAGTTTTTAGATTTTTAATCTTCATTAAATTGTCTGTATTGCATAACACAATATAGGAGAAAGCTGGGTAGATATTCCTCATGGTTTTTTTCCCTTGCACAATATACAAAGATGTGGAAGTTCAGTGGAATCCTAAAAAATTAAATGCCTATTCCAAATCTAGTTGCATGTTTCAAAATGCACATTCGCACAAATCTTTCCCCATCAACGGGGGGAGATTTCTTCTGCTAAAGATGGCCACACACACAACACGGTCCTCATTTGATGGCTGCCGTGGCTGAAAACAACTCACACACATGAATGAGCCAAATCAAACAAACTTTCACATTATTCTTAAGAATATTTACATACTGCTTTTCAACAACACGAACAGAAACACAAAGCATTTTTGCAACAGTTCTCTTTATACGCAAATTTGCTTATCGGCAAGAATTGCTGCCTACCTAATGTGATCGGCTATGCAGAGGCCTTCAGAACGGCACCTGCAACCAGTGCTGACCACTTTAAAATGACCGGTGGAAGCTCCCGGCAGCCTCCGGAAGGTCTGTGGAGATCTTACTTCTGGCACTTCCTGCTGCACTCTGCTGGCTTCCTAAGTGTCTCAGAATCTGCTGGATTCTTCCAATGGCAGGTAAATTACTCCCCCCGCCCCAAGAGCACCCCTTGCACCTAACCCCATCATTTTCTGCAAAGTCACTATCCACAGGGATTTCCAGGAACCTAACCCTAGCGGATAATGAGAACGGACTGTATGGATTTGTACAGGCACTTCATGCAGAGGGAGCTCCCTGCCCCAAGGGTTTTACAATCTAGATCAATGGTTCCCCAGCTGTGGGTGACAAACCAATTTCCGGTGGGTCACGAAGCACCTAGAGCAGCCATATTGAAAATATGGGATGCTGGAAAGGGGAAGGGCTGTGTGGTTGTTCTGCTTGTGTCCAGGTTCTAAACAGGCTTTTTCCCTTTCTGATTCATGTTGCTATTGGAAAATGACTGATACATCACACAACTTATTGCTGCGCTCTCCGGAAAGCAGCAGGCTCTGGCATCACAATGACGGCACTTCTGGCCATGACATCACTTCCAGCGGGCCCCAGGCAGACCGCCATTCCAAAAAGTGGGTCCTGGTGTTAAAACGTTTACTGAGGGACAAAAAGATAGAGGGATGGAGGCAGAGGAAAGCCTTGTAGTTTCAGTGACACATACTCCAGCTTCTGGACAGCAGGAAATGTGAACCGAGACCCAGTGCCAAATGCTTCACAGACTAGGTGCGTCTTGAGTCGGGATTTGAAGAAAGTGAATGAGTAATACATGATGATTTCACTCCCAGTGGCATAGCTAAGAGGGGCAGGGGTACACTGCCCTGGGTGGACCACCTTGAGGGGGTGTTGCAGAGGACTCCGACAAGCACTTCTGGACTTGGAAGGGGAGTAAAAAAATTATGCGTCCCCCGGTGCAGAGTCCTTAGCTATGCCCTGCTCACTCTGGTCCACCCATCTGTCCATCCGTCCGCACCCACCAACAATTAACAAAGGCATGCTGCAACATCAAATCACAAAACCCACTTTTCAGCAGAGCCTGTTCACACACGCAGCCACTCAGCTCCACGTGCTGAACAACCAAAGGTTTTGAGAGCTCCCGCCTGCCTGAACTGATCCGAGGCCTTGTTCCAGCTGACCACGTGAACGACACCAACCGAGACTGTGGTTTCTACACAACAGCTCTCTTTGCCCTGAGACAGTCCAGTCACACACTTGGCACTGCAAGCCGCCCCTTGGCGCTGTAGCGACGAACACGCACATGGAAGCGTGCCCACGGTGGCACTGTGGGTGGCAGCAGAACACCCGGCCTTCAGATCTTTGGAGCTGCTCCTGAATCTTTAAAACAGAGAGTGCCCTGGGGCCACTGTCTGTCTTGCCCGCAACACATTTCAGCACTGCCCTGGGTAGCAATCACAGAACCACACAGAAAAGCAAGGCAATGTAGTAGCAAAGGGCCTGAGCAGTAAATGAGGACTTCCCTGGTTCGAGTCTTGCACTCCCTTCTCAGCCTCAGTTTTCCCCATCTGCAGAATGGGCACAATCTGGTTGACTCACCTTACAGAGCTGTTGCAAAGATGCCATCGTAGGCAAGGCACTTGAGATGTTCTGAGAGTGCTCTACAAATGCTAGGATGCTCCCGTGTACGGACATGCACACGGGGAGAACCCCACTGTTTAATTATGTTCTTGTGGTTGCGCTGGTCTTGGCCGAAACATTGCTGCAGGGATGGAGGACCAGTCACCAGGCCCATGTCTTGGCATGCACGAGGAAGCCACATGCTAACATAGTAAGAACACAAACAGGGCTGGCCCAAGACCGCCTGGCATGGCCTGCCAGGCACTGCCCCTGTTAGCTGATGCTATGCTGGCTTCTGCTCCTCCCACCCTCTAATATTCTAGCGCAGCACCCTATTCCCCTCTACATTTCTTCTTCCATTCTCTGGATTTAAAAAGGAAGAAAGGAACAGAAAGGAAGGGGAAAGAAAGCGGCAAGGCGGTGGACAGAGATGGACCACACACACACAGGCACCCATCTGCTGCCCGAGGCGACCAGTTGGCCTCATGGATGGGCCGGTCCTGGGCAGTCCCAGCAGTTGTAGGACTGACTTTCTGCAGACACTGGGGGGATGTCTCCATTACCGAACAAATTCAGAGCACAATCCTAGCCTGGAGTTAGGCCGGCACAGTTTGGCAGGCACAAGCGCCACCATAAAGAATGTTTGGACCACTCTCGGAGTCAGAGAGGATGGTGCGCGTCTGTGTGCCATCCTCACTGACTCTGAGAGTGGTCCAAACAGACTTTACGGTGTCCCTTGTGCCGGCCAAACTTTGCTGGCCTAACTGTGCCGGCCTAACTCCAGGCTAGGATTGCGCCCCAAAACACGCAGAACAGAATGGAGCTAATTTGGTTCAATTGCCCTCCATGCCAATGCAAAGTGAAGGAGGAACAAAAGTTCTCCTAAACCAGGCGCTGGCTCTTGTGGCTTACCTGCATGTCCTGAAGTACCCTGACTGCAAGTTTATTTCTGGGGCATTGCAGGGGGAAAGGTTGTCAGCCAACCGTCGAGGCTGGGCTTGGTGGCCTCTGCCACGAACCCGCCCGCTGACATCACCGCACACTGAACTCGGGGCACTGCGGGACATAAAAATGGCAGCTAGCAACCGGTGCCTGCGCAGAGAATCTGCTGACACAGACACAGAGATAGATGCACACATGCTCCAAACAAACATGGATGGGAGCTGTGAAGGCAAGAAAAGACAAGCAAACAAACAGCCGAACAAACATGCGCACAGCCAAATGAATAATGCAACAAGCAGGCCACAAAAATGAACAAGATCCTAAAACAACAACACATTATGCAGAACACAATTCCTAGGGGGAAAGCCACTTCAGGGAGGGAGGCCTGCTTAACCCTCAGCTGCTTCTCGAATCGGACAGCGCAGCCCCAGGCATGTCTACTCAGAAGTAAACTGCATCCTCATCATCCCTGAAGCTTAGTCCCAGGTAAGTGTGGATAGGATTGGAGCCTGAATCGAGGGATTTAGATTCACACTGAATCTGGAGCCCTCCAATGTAGTGTGAAGAGGATTGGACCGGACAGATCAGGTTCAAATTATCAGGCACCTGTAAAGCGTATGGCCCGTAAAACTTACGGAAGGACTCTCTTCCATCCTCACCTACCTCACAGGGCTGTTGTGAGGATAATAGGAGGGGGAAAGCCAGATACATGTGGAGGGCAGGCAGGCTAGAAAAGGAAAGAATACACACCCCTCCCCAGAAACATTTTCCAATTAAAGTTTAAAATGAGCGTCTAGGTAAAGGTTTGGAATCGGGGAGGACAAAGCAGGGAGGAAAGGGTTCAGCAACGCACTCAGCACTGCCTCTGCTCCAAGGTCTCCTCCTGAACACACCATGCCCGACATCAACTTCCAGCCTAAAGTGGCCACAGGTCTGAAGCTGGAGTAAGTCGTGCATGGGCCAAGCGCCACTTCTGAGTTGCAAACCTTTGCCCCAGGGACAGTTGGTGTTGCAACCTGTATCAAATATGTAGATTAAGCACGTTCTGCCTTCCTTGCATTATTTTTATCTGCTTGGTCAAATGCTGGAGAGAAATCAGGGGCTTCACAAGTGCACAGAACCCCTTTCTCCATCATCTTTCTCAGCCCCCGTTGAGGTTTCTGAGATGTTGCCATGCACTGCTGACATTTAAGCCTATTTTCACAAACAAGACAGGCCTTCATGAGGACTACAAACTTGGGCGACTGTTGTTTTAAAAAGAAAAAAAAAAAAGAAAACTGATTTTTTCCGGAGAGTGAATTAGGCACCCAGTGACTCTACCATGGCCTACGCACAAGGTCTGAAAAAAATAAATCACAGCCTGCAAAACCCTTCCCAAAAGCAGCCTTGAAACATCTAGTGTCTGCTTTTAACCTGATCGTGCGTGGTTGTGAACAGACACAGTGGAGTGGGTGGCAGAGAGTTAATTAGGAACGGGGATTTCTGCTGAGAGGCCTCTGGAGAACACAGGAGATGGCTTGCAATGGGCAACTCTCCCATTCGTAGAGAGTAAATCTCATTTCTAAGTATCTTCTGGCAAACACCATAGGAAGGTTAGCAAAGGGCAGGAGGCCATCTCAGCCCCCTTGTTATATTACATTGGGATCAAATCACAGGTACGGCATCCTGGCAGTGCAAAAGCCCTGACATTGGGGGGCAGACCTTTCTCCCGCCAGCCAAGAAAGTTAAGTCCCAACCTTTAACGGCATGCAATTTTTGTTGCATGTGAAACAGGCCTTGACAATCCCCTTTACAGTGCAATCCTAGGCATGACTACTCAGAAGCAAACCCCACTGTGCCCAATGGCACTTACTCCCAAGTAAGCATCCCTTGGACTGTAGCAAGTGCAGTCCAAGCTCTGCTGTTACCAGCTCCCTCTCCCCACACATTCTTATCTGCCTTCTTCAGGGCAAATTAACTATCCAACTGAGAACTGCTACAATCAAGAAGGGTATCCTCTGGGCCCTCTTCGGAACTCCTACCCCTTTGTGCCACATCAACCCCAACTGCAGTGGAATTTCTTGCCACCTACAGGACCAAGTGACAATGGCAAAATGGAGCTTGTGCACCAGGTAAAAGGAATTAAGTGCACAGATGCTACAGTGCTGCGATAGTCTGCGATACGGCTCAGGGTTCAACAACGCAGCCAGCATGCCTAGTAGATACCGTCTACCTTCCCTTTATCGATTTCCACGAGTGTGAAACACACAGAGATCTCCTCGCCTCTACAAAAAAACAAACAAAAGGGGTGGAAAACATGCCCACAGTTGCATGTTGCAGAGAAGTTATGATGCCAGAAGTACTGATCAGGTGGCAGGAATTGCATTTTGGGTCTATGTGGTAACATTCATGCAATGAATACATTTCTAGAGCTATTTTGGTTACCGGCCACCCCTGAAAGGGGGATATTTCCTCTGGCCTTCTCCATTCTAGTCCTTTACATGCTTATTTCAGAACGTTTCTTCCCAAAACTGGAAGCTGGTTTCAATCCCTGCAGTACCCACAGGCAGATTTCATTGCCTTTATCACACCTTCTGCAGGGAGGTTTAAAATATAATTTTATTTTATCCACTGCTAAGAGAACCCTGGTTCCTGGGTAGGATATATACACTCAATAAGCAATACTAGCCTTAGCCTCGAGAGGGCTTAATTTTGGAAAGAGACCTACACTGAAGAGAGGCTTTTTGACTGCAAAGCCCTTGGGGCAGAGACTCTGCATTTTTTTTTTTTTTACATTTTGTAAAAGCGTGTTTTATATGGTTGGTAGACACTACCTTTTAAAACAAAAGACACAAAATCACACAAGCACAACACATTTGTACCCAGCCCTTCTTCGTAGGAATTCATGACAGCACAGACCACACTATTTGGTCAAAGCACACAACAGCCCCACAAGGTAGGTCAAACCCAAAGAGCCAACACTCTGCCCCACTATGCAGATTTCAAGGCCGAGCCCCACTGGGGAAAACAGGTTCCATAGCACACCCTCAAGAGAACCTACAGGCAGACTGGGCCAGGAAGCCAGAACAGCGCAAAGACAACAAGCACCTCTAGGCATGTGCAGAGTACCTACAGTCAAGACTGGAAGGGGCAGTACCTCCAAGCTGATTGAAGCCCAGGGAATTATTTCCATTCCCCCCCCCCAGACTCCAGCCACAGGAGCGTGAGAGGGAGGGGTCTGTTGGGGAAGCCGGGTGTCTCTCGCGCCCCTCTCGCCGCCCACGAGGAGGATTTGGCCTCCCCTGCTATAGAGAGTCTGCCTGAACAGCCGCCCTCGAAGAGCTCGGCGAAGGGGGCGGCAGAGTCTGGGCCAGGTAGCGAGAGGTGACGGCCGGGCAAGGACCTCGACGGCTCCGTGCGCCTCCGAGAGGCTGCTGCCGGCACCTGCTGCGGCGAGGGCGGCGGCGACAGCCGCTCCAGACCGCCCCGGGCTTCGGGGCTTCGGCCGAGCACCCTCCCGCCCGCCCAGCTCGCCCGCCGCGGCGCCCGCACACTCACAGCCAGTTGCTGGCGTTGGCCGAGAAGGCGGCGAGGATGAGCAGCAGCAGCGAGCGCAGAAAGTAGCGCGGGCTCATCCTGGACGGCGCGGCCGGGCGGGCGGGCGGGGACGGAGCCTCCGGGGGGCGCCACGGGCGGGTGGAGAGCGGGCTCCGGGCCCAGCCCGGGCCGGCCGCCCCGGCTCAGGTGGTGCCGCTGTGGCCGACGCCGCTGCTCCTCCGACGGGCAGAGCAGCAGGGCGCAGCCGAGCTGATGCGCCGGCGGCAGCTGCTCAGCCGGACTGTCAGCGCGGCCGGGCGCTCCCGGGATGGAGCGGCGGGCTGGCGGGCGGGGCGCGGCCCCAGGAGGCGGCTCTCGGGGCGGGACGGGGACACCCCCGAGGCGGAGCGCGCGGCGCCCTGGAGCCGCCTCGCCTCGCCGCGCTCCGTCCAGTCCTCTTATCTCCGAGTCCCCGGGCCGCGCCTGCCCGCTGCAGCCCGACTCGGGAGTCGCCTTTGCGGCCCCGATCCTGCAGCTGGCGCCACTGGTCACGAGCAGACTCTCTCCCGAGTCCCAGAAAAACGCTCGCGCTGGGCCTCGTAACAGCCCCACCTAGGTGTGGTTTACTCGGAAGTAAGCCCAGGCTTGTTCAATGGCGCTTCCTCCCGCGTAAGTGCACACCGGCCTGCGATGAGCGCCCGTGTGTGTGTTCCTCTGCCGGGCGAGCTCCATTGAACGTTTTCTTCCGAACAAGCGCGCGCAGGATCGCCCCGTCCACTCGCTATTCAGATCCTTGATCAGTTAGCTCAGTTACACGCCGCACAGGACTCCGCTGGGCTTACTTGCAAGGAAGCCCATCTGAAATGGAGACATTCCGGGCCACCCCTAAGCAGGGTTACTTGCAAGTAAGCCCCCCCCCCAAATGTATGAGTGTTTTTCATTTTCAGTTGTTGTACTCAGAGAGCAATCGCCAGCCCAGCGCTCTTGCGCCCCATCAGTGCTGTTGCAAATATGCCAGAAGGCGCATCTGCGCTGGGGACTTGATCACAGGGGCCACGCAGGCGGCGGCAGCAGCGCCAGTTCATGGGTGCCGGCGGCGTCTGTTCAGCTGCGGCCGGTCAAGCACTGGTTGAGCTCTGCCGGAGCAGGCCTGCGCGGAGGGCGGGCTGGAGGCATTATGGGGCAGAAGGAGGCAGAGGCGGAGGAAGGGTGTAGCCTGGGGTGGCGCAAGTCATGGGTGCCGCAGCGGAGGGGCGCCATTGCGTGGAGTCCACGGATAACCTGCGCACTGTCTGGCCCCCTCGCCCCCCTCGCGTCCGTTCCACTCCAAAATGGAGCTATTCAGGGCGCAGGGAGGCGTGGCTGGGTGATGCAAGGGGGCGGGGCAACGTGCTGGGGGCGTGGTTTCGTCGCCCTGCCATGGGCGCACTCGGGGCTCCGTTCGTCCCTGGAGAGAGGGAGGCTCTGTAGGCGGAGAAAGACAGAGATGGGACACGGCCGTTGGGTCGTATCCGAACCCCCGTCCCGGGCTGGGTGGCCTGATTCAGGCTGCGTGGATTTGCGCCTGCTATTTTGCTGACAGAGATCCCAGCAGTCCCATAGGGCTGGCTGGGGCTTAACCTGGGGAAAGGAGAAAATATCTCCTTGCTCCGTGGCGAGCTGCAGCTGCCTCCCAGCCTGGGTTAGGAGGATGCAGTGCAGGTACTCCGCCCTGCCTGCTCCAGCGCAGGTAAGGATTGTGCCCTCATTTACGGACCACGCTGTGCGTCCAGATAACTGATACTGGCAGAGGTGTAACTATGGGGGAGCCCAAGTGGTGCCTTCCCCGGGCACTAAACCAAGTCTCTGCATATCCACTCAGAAATAAGCCTTGTTGAGTTCAATGGGATTTACTCCCAAGTAAGCATGTACTGTAATCAAGCAAAGCTAGCCAAAGTCTTTTTCTTCTCCTTTTTTCTTAACAAGTTTCTAGTTCTTATGGAGGCAAAGGCTTAAAAGCATGCAGGATAGAACTGAACAGCATATCCAACAGGGCTTCATTGTCACCTTTGCCCTCCCCAGAATCGGCAAATGATGCAAAACAAGTAGAATGCCACTCATCTGGGTACAGCAGCACAAGGAACTGGTGTGGAGTGAACAGCAGGCAGGTCTTGACCTGTCCTACCAGTTCTTTCTCTCCCTGGTGGCTCCCTGTCATCTTACATGCAGCTTAAATCCAGGGGAGGAATCGCTGCGTTCCCTCCCACGTACGCAAACTACTTTGCCTTCTTCAGAGAGGGTAAACCATCCTTCAGGTGCTGAAGGAAACAAGGAGTTGTTTTTTTTTTAAATCAGTGTCCCAAATAAAATAATTAACTTGTGAATATGTAAACTGACATGAGATCATGACAACCACTTCATCTTCCCTTCTTAAAGTAAACTGTGTTGCAAGCTATAATCATCATCATCATCATCATCATCATCATCATCATCATCATCATCATCATCA
>JAJKFI010039257.1:0-26637 GCA_029204185.1 Lerista edwardsae | reverse complement strand
GCAGCTCAAGGGTCTGCTCAGGGAGCAGAGAGAGGGCAACGCCGCGGGGGTCAGCGCAGGACAGGCATCGGGGACTCGCAGCCAGCTGACCCCCCCCCGGCCGGCTGGGGAAGCAACTGAATGACCTCCGAGTTAATCGAGGTTAATAGCAGGCTCGCACTGGCTGGTTTGCTCTGGGGCTGCCGAGGAGAGAAACCATCTCGGTTTCTGGTATTTCTGGTATTTCCAGCCCTAAACCTTCATAAGCACAACCCCCCCCCCCAAAGACCAGTAGAGGAAAGTTAAATAAGAAGCTGAGGCACCGCAGTGGTGCGCAGGGGCAGAGGGAGCCGAGGCCTGATACCCGAGGGGGGGGGGGGAGAAAGATGGGGATGCCCCAAGAGAGTGCAAATTCCGGGGGCAGGGGTAGGAGCAAAGATCTAAAAGCAGAGAGCCACACTCGTCCAGTGGCCCTCAGACTGCTCTCCTGACACGGCAACAACGGCTGGGAGGGCTGCCGCCTTCTTTTATTTCATAGCACCCGACACAGAGCGAAAGGACTGACTCCTGCCCGGGGGGGGGGTGACACCCTAGATCTTGACCCCGAATGAGGGGGTGGAGGCAGGCAGGCATAAATGAGGGGAGCAAACAAAGGCTCTGCCATGCACTTCTGACTGCATGATCTTTTACTGACCGCGTTTGCTCGGTCAGGTGCTTAGGGCAGTGGACCTAGGGGGTTGCCTTGCCCCACCAGCAGCTCAGCTCTCCTGCTCTCACCCTCCACAGCCCCCTAGCCACATGCAACCACATCCAAGCAAGGCAGCTGTTTCTGCAGCAGTCGCTTCTTGTACAGAAGATGGACTTCTGTGCTTACGTGTCCCCACAGGGCATATGTGTGTGTGTGTGTGTGCGCCTGTCTGAGGCTACAGATAATGCAACAAGTAACTATGTTTGATGTGCTCCAACTGTTCCAGCATCCCTGACAGGTGGCTGTCTAGCCTCCATGGAGGGAGAGCCCACAGCTATATGTGGCCGGCTTACACAGTTAGAACAGTCTTCCTCATGTCTAGCCAAAATCTACTTCCCTATAGTCTAATCCCGTTGACTCTAGTCTCAGGAGCCACAGAGAGCAAGTCTGCTCCTTCTCCTGTATGACAGCCCTTCAGAGAAGATAAGGCTCTCATATCTGGCCTGAAGATAAGATAGTCTTATCTTCAGGCATCAACTCACTTCTTGCTGAGCGTTCCATTTATTTACTTTGCTAGATAAGAGTATATTCCACCTTTCCATTCTTACAGACACGCCAGGTGGTTTACCCATAATCAATCAACGGACACACAATCAAACAAGAAGGAGCAGCACAACTGAAATTATTTCCCAAAAACCAAAGGGAGCAGAATCCAACCAGCAGCCGAGCGGGCCCAAAGAACAGCAACAATGTAAAACAACACTAGAAAAGTAGAAAACTAACTCATGAAGAAAGTTGGCTTAGAACCTCTCCCCCTGATGCACTAATCTTCTGCTTGCAGGGTGTCTGGTGGTGTTTTAAGTCACAGGATAGTATTCAAAATACAGTAGACCTCACCACGGCGATAAACAAGAGCCAATTCCAAATTCCCCACCCCTTTCTCCTCCATGGGCATCATTCATGCCGCCTCCCCCTCCTCCTCCGCTGATTCTGCATGCCAGCAGTGAGCCTTGCTTGCAGGCTGGGGAGCTCCTAGGGGTTCCCACAGCACGTTGCAACAACTCGGTAGGTGGGCTGCAAACCGTATTAATGAAGCCCTTCCTGGTGCTGGACGTGGAATCCTTACAAGGACCTTGTGAAGTGGGGACCCGTGCTGCCATCACTACACTACACAAAGGAGAGTGGCAGAGGTGGCGTTCGCAACGGATCTGACACCCGCACTGCAGACTTCCTGACCTATAGCTTGGTGTCTCTCAGGCACTCTCCGAAGGGACTGTGATGCTGCCAGGACTTCTTTTCAGCAGAAAAAAGTATCCGGCAAATGACATCTTGCCGTCAAATAAATGACATGGGATATCCTTGGCAGGTCAGGCACATGGAAGAAAATGCCAGGCGGAGGGCTGTACAACCGCAAGCCCCCTGCTCCCTTTGCCCCTCCTCCTCCTCGCACCTGAACCCCCCAGGATGCCTGCAAGATGTGAGCCCTCTTGCCCCCGAATGCAAGTCTTCAGGGAAGTCTTTGGCCTAACTAGAAAGAAGGCACTTGAAACAGGAAAAGCCGACCTTTGGGTTGATTTTGACACATTCAGCTGCTCATCCAAGTCTAGATTTGCACCATGTTCCCCTTGCAACTCAGGCCCAAGCTGGAGAATTCACAAGAGCACAGTGCCTTCCCCCAAATCCTGCCGTCCTCCAGGCCAGAATGAGAAGCCTGCATCTTTCCTTAATCCAAAAGGGACCAACAGCACCCCCCCAAGCCCTCACCTTGTGTCACCACCTTGCCAAAGACAGGGAGACTGTCCAGTGTAGAGCAGTTCCACCGTCTGTTGCGGAACTGAAACTGGCACTCTTCAATCGCCAGCTGCGCCCCTCGGCGCACTGAGTCCATGACTTCCAGGTTCCGTTTGCACATCTGCACTTGGCGCTGGATCAGACCCTTCAGCTTCTCACAGGTCTCCTCTTCGGAGATGCTCCCCACCGATGACAGCTTTGCCAAGTACCTGTTGGGAGGATACACACGAACACGTGCAAAAAGTCAGTTTAGAGGACAGCAAACTTCTCCGCTCATCTATTGCAAGGACACACACACACTCGTTGCAGATCCAACCTGTGGAACTCCTTGCCACAGGATATTGTAATGACACCTAACTTAAATGCCTTTGAAAGGGAATTGGACAGATTGATGGAGAAAAGGTTCATCACGGGTTTCAAGCCATTAGACTATATGCAGCCCCTGGGTTTTAGAGGTAACCCATCTCTGAATAACAGACACAAGGGAGTGGAAACAGGATACAGGTCTCTGGTTGATTTGTGTGCTCCCAGAGGCATCTAGTAGGCCACCGGAAGATGCAAGAAGCTGAACTAGATGGGATCTTGGCCTGATCCAGCAGGACTTTTCTTACGTTTCAGTGGTGATACTTAATTTGTAACCCAAATTTGCCTCAAAGACACCCAACAATACCGTCATCATAAGCATCTGTACAGCACTTTGAGCATGTCTTTTTTGCATATGTTATCCTGACAGAATCCTTACAATTCTGCAAAGGTAACCGATTCCCATTCCCATTTTAGAGATGCCTAAGTTCCAGTGGGCACTAAGCACTGACACAATGCTTAGTGACAAGAGACTTGTAAGCGCACGAAATAGCCTGCACCCACTGCTAGACACTGGTCTTGCCCAGGGATACACAGAACCTGGATGGGCAGCCCAGAGGATCCGAGAGGCATCCCAGCTCTTTGCAAAGGGAAGATTACTGTCCCAAGAGGCCTTCAGTCTCCCTTCTAGGTGCCCCTGCCTTATCCTTGGATTGCAGACTCCTAGCATGAAGCTCCCAGGTCTAAGTGGAAAGGACCCAAAAGACTCCCAGGAGTCAGGAGGGGGCCTCCGCAAGCAGAACGGAACAGATTCCGCAAAATAAGCACCTTTGCATGATTTATATGCAGCGCATAAGCACACCCCCTTGCACTGGAAACGCCAAGCCTGAGCAGCGCTGCTTAAGAGTACTGTTGGATATAATTTTTTGGGGGGGAAAGACCCCCCCCACCAAAAAAAGCTCTGCCGGGGAGCCTCTGTGGCTCTCCCAGCTCAACAGCTGCCTGTTGTTTCCCCAGACTGGCGAGGGACAGGACTTGCCCTGTTGGGCCTGACTCGTCCCAGTGTATCCAGAGGCTGTTCGGAGAAGCCAGAGGGGTCCGGCGGCAGCCAAAGTCAGCAGAATCAGGGCACCGGCTGCCAGCTCTGGCTGCCACAAGGCTCCCTCAGCACGGGCAGCGTCCTGCCCGCCAGAGGCTCCCTCAAAACCACTTCCCTCCTGAAGGCCACCGCTGAGCTCTCCTGGCTCCCCTCGCCGCCCGGAGCCGGGCCTTTCAACCACTTGGAGTGGCAGCGGGGCTCCGAGACAGAAGCCGCTTGCAGACAGGCCTGCGGGAGAGGGGCTCACATCCTCCGGCGTCCCCGAGGCCTCGCCCAGCCAGCAGGAGCAGCCAAGCAAAGAGCCGCCTCGGCTCGTGGCTGCTAGAAGCTGTCGCGACTGGACCGGGCTGCGAGCCTCTGTCGACGGCCAAGAATCCAGGGCAAGGACTGCTGCAGGGGGGACCAGGCCTGGCTTCCCTCCTCACCTTCCTGTCTTCCTTCCCCAGCTCGTCCCTTTTGAAAAATCGTATGTTACCCAAACCAACCACTGTAGCTCCTTCAATTTCAGAACAACAACAACAACAACTCAGCTGTTTCTCTGCAAGGTGAAGCTGCACACATGTCCAACGCCCCATTCAAAGCTCAAAAGAAGTGCATTCATAAGAAGATAAGAAGAGCCCTGCTGGATCAGGCCAAGGCCCATCTAGACCAGCTTCCTGTATCTCACAATGGCCCACCAGGTGCCCCAGGGAGCACCCAAGACCACAAGGTGCCTGCATCCTGTTGCCACTCCCTTGTATCTGGCATTCTGAGGTAAATTTCTGAGGTAAAATTCTGAGGTAAACAATAACTTGCAACGCAATCTGGGCCTTAAGAACATAAGAAGAGCCCTGCTGGATCAGGCCAAAGGCCCATCTAGTCCAGAGTCCTGTGTCTCACAGCGGCCCACCAGGTGTGTCAGGGAGCATCTGGGGAAACATTCGTAGCACAGGACTGTCTCAACTCGGACCATTGGACAGCCAGCCCATTTCCAGGTTATATCCAAAGTTTAGTGACCGTAAGATTTAATCACAACTAACTGAACTGTTACTCCTGCAGTGACACTGGTTGGCCCTTTGTTTCCTGATCCAGGCCAAGGCACCGGTTTTGGCCTTTAAAGCCTTGTATAGTTTAGGACAGTGATGCCCAAACTGAGGGTCGGGACCCACTGGTGGGTTGTGAGCCTTCAGGTGGGTCATGAAGCACCTAGAGCAGCCATATTGAAAATTTGGGGAGACGGGATGCTGAAAAGGGGGAGGGCTGAGTGGTGGTTTTGCTTGTGTCAAGACTTTGTAAATAGATTGTAAATTTTTCTTTCTTTCTGATTCATTCTGCTGTTGGAAAAGAGCTGAGAAACCCCCCAACTGATGGCTGCATCCTCAGGAAAGCAGCAGGCTCTGGCGTCACAATGACGGCACGTCCGGCCATGACATCACTTCAGTGGGTCCCAGACAGATGGCCATTCTAAAAAGTGGGTTCTGGCAATAGAAAAGTTTGAGAACCACTGGTTTGGAACCACGCATTTGAGGAAGCACTGGCCCATCCCCTAAGGTCATCTGAACACCCCACTGCACATGCAACCCTTGGCCAAAAAGCAACCCACTTTTCTGAAACTTCTCTGCTTTGTGCAGCACTGCCAATCAATTGCAACACTGGCAACTGAAGTAAGCAATGTGTAGTGCAACCTCCATACTTTAGAAGTAAGGTACCTCGGAATGCCAGACGCAGGGGAGTGGCAACAAGATGCAGGTATCTTGTGTGGTCTTGTGTGCTTCCTGAGGCGTCTGGTGGGCCACTGTGAGATACTGGAGGCTGGGCTAGAAGGGCCCCCTTTGGCCTGATCCAGTGAGGCTCTTCTTATATAAGGTAGGTGGCTCTTTGAACGGGTCTCTATAGAAGGGTTTCTTTGAATGGGTCTCTATATGTTTAATAGAGTCAGGCAAGTCTCCGTAGCCCAGAACTGTGAACACTGACCGGTAGCCCTCCTGACAGGGGTTCAGAGAAGACGTTTTTGCCAGCCCTAGCAGGAGAGGCTGCCAGAATTGGAACCCGGGCCCTTCTCAATGCCAAGCAGGTGTGCTGCCACTAAGCCCCGCCTCCTCCCGCCTCCTACACTTGCCTTCCTGCCACCAACAGCGGGCACTTCCGACGGCCTCTGCAGTCCCCCTACCGAGGTGGAGCCAGCAGCAAAGCAGACAGTCCCAGTGGCAGGGGAACCGCAGACCCAGGGGACAGCCCAATTCCTGCCAGTTGGCAAGGAGGGAAGCCGGTGGCAGAGACCCCAAGGAGATTTCCAGATTTTTCCAGGCAATGGTGGATCTGAAGCTCCAGGGATGATACGCAGAGCGGCCAACGGGCCTCTCTCAACCATCTCCAAGCAGATGCTGCAGATAAGCGGTTTTGTTTCCCAAAAACAAATGCTTATTGCTGTTTGAGAGGCTAAAACGGAGATAAGCATGTTGTCTCAGTGATGGAGCTGGGCTGCAGCTGGATCGCAGCAGCCAGTTCTTGAAGTAGGAGAGCCAGACGTCCCTCGTTGGTTTTTTCCCCCCATTTATAGACTGCCTGTTCTCCAAGGAGCTCAGGGTGGTGTCCACCATTCCTCCCCTCCATTTCTCCTCACAACAACCCTGTGAGGTAGGCGAGGCTGAGAGGCAGTGATTGGCCCCACCTCACCCAGGGAGCTTCAGGGCCGAGTGGAGATTTGAACCTGGATCTTCCCGGTCGAAGTCCAACTCCCAAACCACAACACTCCCCCGGCTCTTCGTGCAGCTCAGGTCGGTTCTACGGAGCAGACCCATCAGCCTGTCCTTCCTTTCCCCACTGCAAAACTCTCTCGGCCACAACGTGGGGTTCTCCTTCTAGCATGCTGCATATTCTCTGCGCCCCAACTAACCCCCTCTGTGTTTCTGAGGCTGAACCTGTTCACATTCTGCACCCAAAGGGACATTCTGCACCTCAAGTAAGTACAGTATTGCAAAGGGGCACGTCTCTTGCACGCGGTGTTGGCCTTGTGCTACGCAGCAAAAGGTTACAGGGAAGAAGGAACATGGCTTCTGCCAGTTGGTTAGGAGCAGGTAGAAGCATCAGGGGAAAGCAAAAAATAAATAAGTTGTGCGCACACGCACACACACACGAGAATTTCAGCTGAACATTGTTTTGAGAGCCACGTCTGTTTGCTCCCCTGGAGGCTGAATTCGTTCAAGGCAATTTGGAGAGCCGGCTAGTAGGGACATGTAGTCTGAGCCTTCCCTTTCTGACAGCCTTGACAGATTCTCCTCCCTTTCTTTAGGAACGAGAGAAAAAAAACACACCATAAAATTCTTTGGCTTTTCAGGCGTGGATGCCAAGAACACAAGCATCATTTTCCCTCTTGAGGAAAGAGCCACTCATGTGCCCATCTTGGCGCACAGTCGACAGAGGGCGGGTGTCGCTCAGCAGAAACACATTTGCTTCATGCTGTCTCAGTCCCTAGCACTGGCCTTGTGGGCTCTTGTCTGGCGCCTGATCCTGGTTCTTCTGTCACAGTCATTGCTCCATGGTGGAGCCCTGCATAAGCATGCGCAGTCCCAGGTTCATGCGCACAAGGACCTTTGTCCAAAAGCCATTGTCGGTCAGTGCGAACAAGACCAAATCGGCACGATTTTTTTATTCACATGCAACCAGCACTGGCCAACGTGGCACATGACCGTACGAAACCTCATTCCAGCACTGTCCCTTTGCACTGCAGCTAGTACAACATGGGGCCCCTTGTACACTGTGGAAGAGTTACTCAAGCAAACCGTCCCGAGGTACTGTTCAATCACCACTCTTGGAAGCAGAGACCCTTGACACGCTTGGATTATCCATTATCCAACAGACATGCCAAGCAGTTCCCCAAGAGGTGCCACCTTCTTGGAGAGCCACAATCTGATGTAGTTGAACACAGCTTGGGAGACGGCAGGAGCAATTTGCATGCTTAGGCTAAACCCCCTTTCTCGGGGGGAGGAGACAAAAAAAAAAAAAAGAGGAACGACTCCAAGCCAACAATTAAAACGAACACATCTATAATATTCACTACCGTTGTTCTTCTTAACATTTTTATCCTACACTTTCTTCAAGAAACTCAGGGTGGTCTACACAATTCTCACACCCCCACCCCCTGTTTTAGCTCAACAACCCTGTAAGGTAGGCTAAACGAGGAGAGCGACCCACCCAAAAGCGGTTTTAGGAATGGTATACTTTAGCAACAGGAAGTTCTCACCCAGGCGCAGTGGTTCTCAGACATTTTGGCACTGGGACCCACTTTTTAGAATGATGATCTGCTCAGGACCCACCAGAAGTGATGTCGGGGCTAGATGTGCCGTCGTTGTGACTCCAGAGTCTGCTGCTTTCCTGAGCAGGCAGCAATCCAGTGGGGTGATTTCTCAGCCATTTTCCAATAGCAAAGTGAATCAGGCAAACAAAAAACCTGTTTCCCTCCCCCCTTTCCAGCCAAGGTGCTTTGCGACCCACCTGAAATTGACTCGTGACCAGTGGTGAGATTCAGGGGGTTCGCCCAGGTTCTATAGAACCGGTTGTTAAATGGCCGGGCCCCGCCCACTCGCTTACCTCCGGCTATGACGTCATAGAACTGGTTGTTAATTTATTTGAATCCCACCACTGCTCGCGACCCACTGGTGGGTCCTGATCCACAGTTTGGGAGCCACTGCCCTAGCGGGCAATTTGTAAATTCCCCTGAAACTGGGCAAAGAGGCATTTTTTTTTAAATAGAAGTAGTGGCTTCTTTATCTTAGCAGGGCAAAGATCAACTGTCCTCATTCAAAGCATTGCATATTTTCCAGTGGCTGTTACCAGCATCTTTTTTTCCTTCTTAGAAGATCCCCAGCTTCTTTGGGGCAGGGAACCAAGCTCTCATTTCTTTTACTGTTTAAACTGCCTGGTGAACTAGTTGGCTGGGAGGGTTGAGAAGCAGACTCAAAACCATCACACGTATTCAGACAAGCTCAATGCCCGGCCGGACCAAAGGCCACCCCCTTCGTCCCGGCACCTGCCAGCCCTGGACCTCCACTGAGGTCCAGCCTGCAGCCCTGCCCGTTGCCAGCACTGCTGCCCGCCAGCTAACCTCCCACCATCGGCAAAGATCCCTCCCCTGGAAGCGCCGCGAGCCCGGCCAGCGAGGGCTCTGCCAACTCCAGAGAGCAGCCCTGCCCACGGCAGCTGAGCCCCAGAGCTTCTGCTGGCAGAAAAAAGGATCCCTTAAAGCCACTCTTGTTTTTCTTGCAAAACTAAAATTAGCTGCTTGCAAGCATCAACTGGGGGAGAATTCCTGCGGAGTAAGTGGCGGCTCTGAGCTGTAAGCTTCCTCCGCCACCGCCTCCCCCCACCTGCAGGCCGGCAGGCAGTTCTTCCCCTCCCCATTGTGGGCTGCCGGCCCTCCAAAGCATTCAAATTGCATGCCATTAGGGTGGAGAAAAAGCGCCTCTTGCTCAGCCGGCCGCGGGTACTAGAAGGATCAGTGTGCCACAAAGCAGCGGTTCTCAGACTGTGGGTCGGGACCCACCAGTGGGTCAGGACCCACGAGTCGGTCGCAAGCCAATTTCAGGTGGGCTATGAAGCAGCTAGAGCAGCCGTATTGAAAATACGGGACGATGGGGTGCTGGGAACGGGAAGCGCTGTGTGGTTGTTTTGCTTGTGTCAAGGTTTTTCTCTTTCCTATTCATTTTGCTATTGGAAAACGGCTGAGAAAAATCCCAACTTATTGCTGAATTATCAGGAAAGCAGCAGGCTCCGGCGTAACAATGACAGCACTTCCAGCCATGACGTCATTTCTAGACTGTCAGTCTAAAAAGTGAGTCCTATTGCTGAAAAGTTTGAAAACCACTGCCGTAGAGTGAACAATTGTAACCCTTTCTATTTCTATTTCCCTAGCATGCACCCCTATGCTTACACGCATGCACGCACAGCTGAATTCTGCAACCTGGAAACATTCCACCCACATTTTATCCTCTTGCAAAGTGAGAGTAGACCCACATCCAGGTCAGAGGAAGCTGCCTTTGGATCCGGTTCCAAATCGTTTTAGGCCAAAAATGTGCAGACCTGGTAGCCAACTCTTCGGGCTGGGATGGGGGAGAGGAAAGACATGCAAGCACCCATGCCATCCCCGCAGCAACCAGGATCATGCGCTGCTTGCCTCTTTGGGTCCTCCCCCCCACAAGGGCAGCACCCCAGCGCTCTCCACCCTAGCGCACAAGAGGCAGACGAGTGGCTGGGGACACACCCTGATCCCGCCAGAGGCAGCAGGAACTAGTCTGCGCACCCACAACGACCTGCAGTGCGCTTGGAGACTAGAAACTCCCTGAACCGTGAACGAAACAGACCTGCTCCAGGACCCAGAGCACCGTCTTCCACTGTGCTCTTCTGTGATCAAATTCTTTTCGGGGCTCCTCCAAACTTTTCTCCGTATAATTTCAGGCAGAAAAAAGGGGGGGGGGATTGGGCTTTTTTCTGGAGTAGTGACCGTTGAGAAAAGTGTTTTCATCAGGGCCCACAGCTCCTAAGGCTGGTCCTGGGTGGGGAACGGAGGACAGACAGAAGGAAGCGTTTCACAGGGTGTATAACCGAACTGTGGAATTCACTGCTGCAAGAAGATGGGGGAGAGAATGGAGGAGACACCCTTGCAGAGGCCAAGTCTAGTGGCCACTAGGCATGATGGCTACATGCTCCTTCCAGGCTCGGGGATTCTGGGGGCCAGTTTCTGGGGATCAACTGCAAGGGAGGGGGATACCTTCCCCTGGCTTGTGTGCTTTCCAGAGCGCAATGCGAACCCGGAATTAGGCCAGCAAGTTTGGCCGGCAGAGAGGCCAGCACACAGACGTGCGCCATCCTCCCTGACTCAGAGTGGTCCAAACGCGCTTTACGGTGGCCCTTGTGCCGGCCAAACTTTGCTGGCCTAACTGTGCCGGCTTCACTCCAGGTTAGGGTTGTGCTCTGAAAGGCTGTGGCTGGCTAGTGAAAAACAGAACGCTGGACGAGATGAGCCTTTGACCTGATCCAGCAAGACATGTCTTATGTTCTTATGCACTAGTGATGGACTGCTTGAGGGCTTATCGTGGGTATACGACCCAGGAGCCAGCTGTTTTCCTTCGGCGAAGAAGGAAATGTGCTCAGAGGTGCCCTTATTTATTGCTGTTTTGCACATTTTGGGGCCGGGATGCGCTGCCAATGAAGCCTGGCTGTTCACACCTTCCCTGTTTTTCTTTCCACTTAATTGATTGTGCTCCAGGCCCGTTTTCACTCTGCTCTTTGCTTTAAAAAACAACAACCCACAAATAAATCCCTTGGCAGACGAGATTTTAATTATGCCAAGTGTGCAAACCGTCAAGCACCTATGGCTATTTTTTACATCTCTTAGTACTGTGCAAGTGAATTATTGAAAATAATGCAATTATGATAAATGGCACGATTTAACTGCCTTCACTTAAAGCAGATCAGCTTTGGCATTTTCTGGTGCACTACAGTAAAGGGAATCAGCTGTAAGCGGGAAAGATGCCAATTCCAATCCTAACATCAGTACCTTGCCTTGGGCCACTAAGTATTTCCCAGCCTCAGCCTGCTCTCCCATAACTAACGATACTGGCCTACCTTACAAAGTTGTTGTAAAAATATTGTGATACGTGTGGACAGAGTAGGGGGTTGGACTAGATGGGCCCCAGGATGACTTCCAACCCTACCATTCTGTGAAGCATTACTGAGCACTGGAGAGGGGTGTTACTAAATATAGACAGACAGACAGACAGACAGACACACACACACACACACACACACACACACACTAGTTACAGGTTGATGATCCCTTATCCAGACTTCTTGGGATAGGAAGGTGTCTGGATTTCAGATTTTTCTGGATTTTGGAATAATTGCATCAATATAATGAGAAATGCCTCCTCTTGCTCATTTCTCTGTTGCCCATTTGGGTGTCTGCTGGGCTCTTTTTCAACCATGCCACACACCACAGAGCAGAGAATAGAACTTACAGCCTGTATGTGAGAATGAGCACAAAACCTTTCTACAGAAAGTTTTTAAAAAAGTCTTGGCCAAAGCTGTCTGGACTTTGGATTTCGGATGTCTAGATATGGGAGAATCTACCTGTAACTCCCCCCCCCCCAAAGCCATACATCTCAGACCTTTAGGGAGAAAATGTGCATTTCAGTAAAGCGCATGTGGACCACTCTTGGAGCCGGGGAGGATGGCGCATGTCTGTGTGCTGGCCTCCCTGACTCTGAGAGTGGCCCAAACATACTTTACGGCGTCCCTTGTGCTGGCCAAACTTTGCTGGCCCAATTTGCCCTTAGTCCCCTTCCTGAATTAAAGGCCCAGCTTTGAAACACGGATCACAACTGCATTTGATGTCATATGGTGGGTTTACCTCCAACTTGCTGAGTCTCCAGTTTGCAAAGAAAGCCATTTCCAAGAAGCAGTGCACAAGCTCATGTGGATCAGAGGAAAACCGCACAGAGGAGTGTACGGGGGGGGGGGGGAAGAGGGGGAAGCAAAGGTGGTTTACAGCACCAAAGGAAAGAGAAGCCAGTGCCCTATTCCAAAGGGACTCACAACTCAAAAACTGAGACAGAGAAAAGAGAGCACCATTTTCTGATGATGAATTTTCAGAGGAACCCTTGGCTGGCAGGGAAAGGGTTAGGTTGCCCCTTTCTCCCTCCCGATAACTCTTCCTCAGCTGAAAAGCTCAGCTTGCTTTCGGTCAAGAAAAGGAGGGGGTGGGAAATATCGGAGACCTAATGCATAGAGACCACGTGTAACGTGTAGTTTGGCCCAAGCCTTTTGACAGAACGTTCCCTTCCATGTTCTCTTTCTCCGAAGCGCTGGGGAATGCGAGTTCCAACAGGCTAAGGAATTGCTTTTTCAGGAGGGGGAAAGAAGAAGAAGAAGAAGAAAAAACACGGCAGCATAAAACACCCTCTTGTCTTGTGAAACGCTCCCTGAGCTTAATCACTAATCCGGCAGGTTTCTAAAAAAGCAAAGCTCCACCAAGAAATGAACCCCTACCCGCCGGCCTAAAGCAACAACGGACGCCACACGCACCTGGGCACACAACAAGCAGGAGCAAGGCCAAGGGTGGCGTGTGCACGCGCCTGCATGCCTGCGCGAATGCACACACACACACACACACACACACACACACACACACACACACACACGGCCCGCCGCGGACACCCCTTGTGACGTGCGCAGGCCTATGGAGAGGCAGAGCAGAACCAGCCAAGCAACGCAGCCAAGGCGGACCAGGCACATTCCAGCGCCGAAGCTTCTCAAGCATTTGATTGCGCCTGAAAAAAGTCGGCAAGCGACGCTCACTTCCCCTCTGGCAGTTTCTTCCCCTGGAAAACACCGAGAGGGCAACACTGTGCCCAGGCCCGGTCTGTGCAGACTTTTGCACAGGCAACCTTGGGGCTCGCCTCTGTTATTCAGGACATTTTGCTATATAGGTCCTAAAAATGTAGCATACGGCACTGAAGCACATCCTATCCCCCCCCCGCCCCAGCTACAAAACACATGTGTTCAAAACAGAGCATTGAGCATTACAAGAGCATCCTGGAGCATGTGCAGAATACTCACAGGTGGCTCTAGGACATTGAAGCCAGTGTTCTAGCCCTGCAGTTCCAGCACTTTCATTTTTAGATATAGGAACATAAATCCCTGCTGGATCAGGCCAAGGGCCCATCTGGTCCAGCTCACAGTCACGCCTCTGAGAGCACACAAGATGACAAGATGCCTGTATCCTGTTGCCATGGCTTTGCAGCTGGCATTCAGAGATAGGCTACCACTAAAACCACAGAAGGTGCACACAGTTATCATGACTTTAACTTGTGATGGACTTTTCCTTCATAAATCTGTCGAATCTCCTTTTCTGTCCAGTCCCCTTTTAAAGGACATCCTGTGGCAAGGAGTTCCATAGATCAATCCCAGGCAGCATCTCCAGGTAGGGCTGGGAGATGACCAACATCTGAAGCTGCTGCCATCCAGTGATGACAATGCTGAGTTGGATGGACCAAGAGTCAGACTCAGGAGGAAGCAGCTACTTCTGCAGCTCTTCCTTCCTCACGGTGGCAAAAAAGAGCTTTACACGCCACTCTACCTTCCCCCCTCCCAAAAAAAAAAAAGTACAAACAGCAGGCAAGAAAACAGGCACACATGCAAACCCACACACCCCAAGAAGCATCGAAACCTGCTCACCCAAACCTGCAGGACAGGGGCATAGTTAAAGGAGTGCAGGGGGCTGCAATTGCACTGGGCATCAAGCTTTGGGGGGCAACAAGCTGAGCTTGACACGAGTGGCCAAAATGGTGAAACACCTTGGTCGGTATGAATAATACCATCATGCTGTAAATAATTGGAAAGGAAACTGAATGCAGAATGCAATGAAACAAACCCGTAATAAAGTGTAATATCGTCCTATCAAAAGTTGTGGCCAAACCCCCCAGAAACTGAAAATACAACTGTGATGTCACTTCATGTTGTGACATCATTGGGGGGGGGCAACATTTTGCCCTCTGCACTGGGCTACACTATCATTAGCTACGCCACTGCTGCAGGTATCGGCGCAAGACCCAGAAAGCCAAGGCAGGGAAAGCTTGCCCAAAGCTTGCCCTGGAGAACGAGTTGCAACAGTTAAACACTCAGCTCCACTAATGCAAGTGGTATGCAATGTGTGTGTGTGTGTGTGTGCGTGTGTCCCGTCCCCCCCCCCACCAACTCCACCCCGCCCCAGGGCTGGCATTGATCTGTTAGGCACTGTCAGTCTACTTGCAATGTAAATTCAATTCATGTAATAGGCTCCCACCCACTCAGTCCTGTGTTGCCTTTTGAAAGAGTCTCATCATCTGAATACACTTTTTCATTCATGGCATTAGATTAGAGCAGTTCCCCCCCCCACACACACACCCCAACTCTTTCCCAGCAAACACAAGCCTCCTCCCCTCAGCCTCCCTCCACACACAGCTGTAGCCTCATCCTTCCAGCTGGATAAAAAGAATAGGCTGAACTCTTGCCCAGCAGGAATGTCTCCATGCTGGGAAAAAAAGCATCTTATCCACCCCATTCCCAGCCCCTCTGAAGGACAAGCTCAAAGCACTGGCACTGGCGAGCTCACACACACTTCGGGGAATCCCGACTCGGGGTCATTGTCAGGAGGACATCAAAGGACAGCTGGGCTGGAAAGCCCATGGCTGCAACATGCGCGGGGACAGCGCATCGAGTCCCAGCACTGCAGCCAGACGCTGGCCACAGGAGTAACACTGAAGGGGACACCGTGTACAGCACTACCCTACACATCTTTACTCAGAAGCAAGTCCCGCTGGATTCAGTAGCACTTACTCCCAAGAAAGGGTGCATAGGCTTGCAGGCTTGGCCTGCTACTTGATTCCATTTCCTATTAAACATCACATGATGCATTCAAAAAAAGGTGCCACGATCCACTGGGCAGGTTAAAAAAAATACACTGTACATATATAGATTTTGTTTAAACAGCTCTGTTGACAACAGGGAGTCAAACTGGATCAGACCCCGAACACTTAACCCCCCCCCCCAAAGTGGTGACAAAATCAGCTGTCCACTAACTCGGAGCAATTGTACGATTCATGTTTTGTTTCTGTGTTTTGAGCTGGCTGTGCACAGTTTGTTTGGAAAGAAAAACCTCACCAAACACTGAAAAAGAAGCTGTTAAAAGGGTAACCATTCCCCCCCAACACACACACACACTGAAGGGGGAAAAAAAGCCTATTTCCAACTTGGACACAAGCAAAACAACCACACAGCCCTTTCCAGCATCCCATCTTCCCAGATATTCAATATGTCTGATCGAGCTGTCACAACAACCTTTCCCAAAGTAAGCAAGGAAGGGCTTAGATCCAATCCAATAATGGCACTGCTTTATCAAGACCAAGGCATTTTTATCATAACTGATATAAATGCTCAGGCTGCTACCTCACAGGGTTGTTGTGAAGGCACAAAGGAAGAGGGAGATGGGGCAGGGGGCAGAGGGTGGGTAGATTGGGTCCAGGGAGGGGGAATGGGATCGATGGAGTGATGTCCACCGTATGACATTCATTCATCCACGTCTTGTATGTCTGTCATTCATTCATTCATTCATTCATTCATTGGGGTAGTGACACACACAAAAACGTTGAAGACCACCGATCTAAGTAAAGAAGGTTTGGGGCCTATCCTGCTAACTGGGCAAGAGGCACTTTTCCAAGTGGTGCTCCTCTTATATTTAGCAGGGGGAGAGCCATTGTTCCTCTTCAGCCCAGCACAGTGTCTTTTCTAGTGGCTGTTGCTGGTGGTGGTCTGCATTTTTTTAGATTGTGAGCGCTTTTGGGACAGGTTGCCATTTAACTTCATTACAACTATTTGCCTGTAAACCGCTTTGGGAACTTCATGTTGAAAAGCGGTATAGAAATACTTTTTGATTGATTGATCCTCCAATCCCATCCCTTTGGTATAAGCAGATTGCAGCCCCAATCCCCAAACCAGAAACTCTCCAGCTTTAGAAGGATCAATTCACAGGAGGAGGAGGCTATTCCTAAAGGTAAAGGTTTCCCCACGACCGAATGGTTTAGTCATGACCAACTGTAGGGGGCGGTGCTCATCTCCATTTCAAAGCTTGTAGAGCTGGCGTTTTGTCCCAGGACAAGCTTCCATGGTCATGTGGCCGGCATGACTCTACGCCGTAGCGCACAGAACGCCGTTACCTTCCCACCGAAGTGGTCCCTATTTATCTCCTTGCATTTAGGTGCTTTCGAACTGCTAGGTTGGCAGGAGCTGGGACAAGCCAGGGGAGCTCACTCTGTCACGCAGTCTTGAACTCCCAACCTTCCGGTCGGAAAGCCCAGCAGCAGCGGTTTAACCTGCTGCGCCACCACGTCCCTGAAGCTTATAAAGGCTATGTACCATCCCCATATTCCAACCAAGGCTATCTGTCTTTGAATCCCTGTTGCAGGTGAGCAATGGTGGGAGAGACAGGTATGCTTTCATCCCCTGCTTGTGGGCTTCCCAGAAGCATCTGGTGGGCCTCTGTGGGAAGCAGGATGTTAGGCTAGACAGGCCAATCTAGCAGGGCTTCTCCTATGGGGACATCACTTTGCAGGCTTCGTTCTAGACATGGTGAACCTATGTCTAGTCACACTTTCCCTGCACATAGAAAACTTGATACCAGCGTGGCAGATCTAGCTTCTCTTCCTTTCCTACAAGGAAGGAATTTTTTTTCATAAAGCGTCATTCAGACAGATGAGGTCACACTTGTTTTCTGAAGGGCACAGCCCAGAAAGAGCTTGACCACTCCTGCAAAGAGAGAGCCTGGCCTGGCCTGCCGTTTCCTTTGCTGACATCCAGTCAAAATCAAATAGTACTTATATGACGCTTTTCAACACAAAGGTCACAAAGTGGTTTACAGGCAAATAGTAATAACAAAGTTAAATGGTTCCCTGTCCCAAAAGGGCTCACAATCTAAAAGAAATGCAGAACACCACTAGCAACAGCCACTAGAAAAGACATTGTGTGTGTGTGGGGGGGGGGGAAGAGGGACAATTACTCTCCCCCTGCTAAATATAAGAGGCGCACCACTTGAAAAAATGTCTCTTGCCCAGTTAGCAGGGGCCCAGTTGACATGCTTTTGATGTGCTGGCTTTATATGCCAGTCTCTCTTAGGGCCCCCCCCCCCCCACACACAGTTTTTAGATTTTTAATCTTCATTAAATTGTCTGTATTGCATAACACAATATAGGAGAAAGCTGGGTAGATATTCCTCATGGTTTTTTTCCCTTGCACAATATACAAAGATGTGGAAGTTCAGTGGAATCCTAAAAAATTAAATGCCTATTCCAAATCTAGTTGCATGTTTCAAAATGCACATTCGCACAAATCTTTCCCCATCAACGGGGGGAGATTTCTTCTGCTAAAGATGGCCACACACACAACACGGTCCTCATTTGATGGCTGCCGTGGCTGAAAACAACTCACACACATGAATGAGCCAAATCAAACAAACTTTCACATTATTCTTAAGAATATTTACATACTGCTTTTCAACAACACGAACAGAAACACAAAGCATTTTTGCAACAGTTCTCTTTATACGCAAATTTGCTTATCGGCAAGAATTGCTGCCTACCTAATGTGATCGGCTATGCAGAGGCCTTCAGAACGGCACCTGCAACCAGTGCTGACCACTTTAAAATGACCGGTGGAAGCTCCCGGCAGCCTCCGGAAGGTCTGTGGAGATCTTACTTCTGGCACTTCCTGCTGCACTCTGCTGGCTTCCTAAGTGTCTCAGAATCTGCTGGATTCTTCCAATGGCAGGTAAATTACTCCCCCCGCCCCAAGAGCACCCCTTGCACCTAACCCCATCATTTTCTGCAAAGTCACTATCCACAGGGATTTCCAGGAACCTAACCCTAGCGGATAATGAGAACGGACTGTATGGATTTGTACAGGCACTTCATGCAGAGGGAGCTCCCTGCCCCAAGGGTTTTACAATCTAGATCAATGGTTCCCCAGCTGTGGGTGACAAACCAATTTCCGGTGGGTCACGAAGCACCTAGAGCAGCCATATTGAAAATATGGGATGCTGGAAAGGGGAAGGGCTGTGTGGTTGTTCTGCTTGTGTCCAGGTTCTAAACAGGCTTTTTCCCTTTCTGATTCATGTTGCTATTGGAAAATGACTGATACATCACACAACTTATTGCTGCGCTCTCCGGAAAGCAGCAGGCTCTGGCATCACAATGACGGCACTTCTGGCCATGACATCACTTCCAGCGGGCCCCAGGCAGACCGCCATTCCAAAAAGTGGGTCCTGGTGTTAAAACGTTTACTGAGGGACAAAAAGATAGAGGGATGGAGGCAGAGGAAAGCCTTGTAGTTTCAGTGACACATACTCCAGCTTCTGGACAGCAGGAAATGTGAACCGAGACCCAGTGCCAAATGCTTCACAGACTAGGTGCGTCTTGAGTCGGGATTTGAAGAAAGTGAATGAGTAATACATGATGATTTCACTCCCAGTGGCATAGCTAAGAGGGGCAGGGGTACACTGCCCTGGGTGGACCACCTTGAGGGGGTGTTGCAGAGGACTCCGACAAGCACTTCTGGACTTGGAAGGGGAGTAAAAAAATTATGCGTCCCCCGGTGCAGAGTCCTTAGCTATGCCCTGCTCACTCTGGTCCACCCATCTGTCCATCCGTCCGCACCCACCAACAATTAACAAAGGCATGCTGCAACATCAAATCACAAAACCCACTTTTCAGCAGAGCCTGTTCACACACGCAGCCACTCAGCTCCACGTGCTGAACAACCAAAGGTTTTGAGAGCTCCCGCCTGCCTGAACTGATCCGAGGCCTTGTTCCAGCTGACCACGTGAACGACACCAACCGAGACTGTGGTTTCTACACAACAGCTCTCTTTGCCCTGAGACAGTCCAGTCACACACTTGGCACTGCAAGCCGCCCCTTGGCGCTGTAGCGACGAACACGCACATGGAAGCGTGCCCACGGTGGCACTGTGGGTGGCAGCAGAACACCCGGCCTTCAGATCTTTGGAGCTGCTCCTGAATCTTTAAAACAGAGAGTGCCCTGGGGCCACTGTCTGTCTTGCCCGCAACACATTTCAGCACTGCCCTGGGTAGCAATCACAGAACCACACAGAAAAGCAAGGCAATGTAGTAGCAAAGGGCCTGAGCAGTAAATGAGGACTTCCCTGGTTCGAGTCTTGCACTCCCTTCTCAGCCTCAGTTTTCCCCATCTGCAGAATGGGCACAATCTGGTTGACTCACCTTACAGAGCTGTTGCAAAGATGCCATCGTAGGCAAGGCACTTGAGATGTTCTGAGAGTGCTCTACAAATGCTAGGATGCTCCCGTGTACGGACATGCACACGGGGAGAACCCCACTGTTTAATTATGTTCTTGTGGTTGCGCTGGTCTTGGCCGAAACATTGCTGCAGGGATGGAGGACCAGTCACCAGGCCCATGTCTTGGCATGCACGAGGAAGCCACATGCTAACATAGTAAGAACACAAACAGGGCTGGCCCAAGACCGCCTGGCATGGCCTGCCAGGCACTGCCCCTGTTAGCTGATGCTATGCTGGCTTCTGCTCCTCCCACCCTCTAATATTCTAGCGCAGCACCCTATTCCCCTCTACATTTCTTCTTCCATTCTCTGGATTTAAAAAGGAAGAAAGGAACAGAAAGGAAGGGGAAAGAAAGCGGCAAGGCGGTGGACAGAGATGGACCACACACACACAGGCACCCATCTGCTGCCCGAGGCGACCAGTTGGCCTCATGGATGGGCCGGTCCTGGGCAGTCCCAGCAGTTGTAGGACTGACTTTCTGCAGACACTGGGGGGATGTCTCCATTACCGAACAAATTCAGAGCACAATCCTAGCCTGGAGTTAGGCCGGCACAGTTTGGCAGGCACAAGCGCCACCATAAAGAATGTTTGGACCACTCTCGGAGTCAGAGAGGATGGTGCGCGTCTGTGTGCCATCCTCACTGACTCTGAGAGTGGTCCAAACAGACTTTACGGTGTCCCTTGTGCCGGCCAAACTTTGCTGGCCTAACTGTGCCGGCCTAACTCCAGGCTAGGATTGCGCCCCAAAACACGCAGAACAGAATGGAGCTAATTTGGTTCAATTGCCCTCCATGCCAATGCAAAGTGAAGGAGGAACAAAAGTTCTCCTAAACCAGGCGCTGGCTCTTGTGGCTTACCTGCATGTCCTGAAGTACCCTGACTGCAAGTTTATTTCTGGGGCATTGCAGGGGGAAAGGTTGTCAGCCAACCGTCGAGGCTGGGCTTGGTGGCCTCTGCCACGAACCCGCCCGCTGACATCACCGCACACTGAACTCGGGGCACTGCGGGACATAAAAATGGCAGCTAGCAACCGGTGCCTGCGCAGAGAATCTGCTGACACAGACACAGAGATAGATGCACACATGCTCCAAACAAACATGGATGGGAGCTGTGAAGGCAAGAAAAGACAAGCAAACAAACAGCCGAACAAACATGCGCACAGCCAAATGAATAATGCAACAAGCAGGCCACAAAAATGAACAAGATCCTAAAACAACAACACATTATGCAGAACACAATTCCTAGGGGGAAAGCCACTTCAGGGAGGGAGGCCTGCTTAACCCTCAGCTGCTTCTCGAATCGGACAGCGCAGCCCCAGGCATGTCTACTCAGAAGTAAACTGCATCCTCATCATCCCTGAAGCTTAGTCCCAGGTAAGTGTGGATAGGATTGGAGCCTGAATCGAGGGATTTAGATTCACACTGAATCTGGAGCCCTCCAATGTAGTGTGAAGAGGATTGGACCGGACAGATCAGGTTCAAATTATCAGGCACCTGTAAAGCGTATGGCCCGTAAAACTTACGGAAGGACTCTCTTCCATCCTCACCTACCTCACAGGGCTGTTGTGAGGATAATAGGAGGGGGAAAGCCAGATACATGTGGAGGGCAGGCAGGCTAGAAAAGGAAAGAATACACACCCCTCCCCAGAAACATTTTCCAATTAAAGTTTAAAATGAGCGTCTAGGTAAAGGTTTGGAATCGGGGAGGACAAAGCAGGGAGGAAAGGGTTCAGCAACGCACTCAGCACTGCCTCTGCTCCAAGGTCTCCTCCTGAACACACCATGCCCGACATCAACTTCCAGCCTAAAGTGGCCACAGGTCTGAAGCTGGAGTAAGTCGTGCATGGGCCAAGCGCCACTTCTGAGTTGCAAACCTTTGCCCCAGGGACAGTTGGTGTTGCAACCTGTATCAAATATGTAGATTAAGCACGTTCTGCCTTCCTTGCATTATTTTTATCTGCTTGGTCAAATGCTGGAGAGAAATCAGGGGCTTCACAAGTGCACAGAACCCCTTTCTCCATCATCTTTCTCAGCCCCCGTTGAGGTTTCTGAGATGTTGCCATGCACTGCTGACATTTAAGCCTATTTTCACAAACAAGACAGGCCTTCATGAGGACTACAAACTTGGGCGACTGTTGTTTTAAAAAGAAAAAAAAAAAAGAAAACTGATTTTTTCCGGAGAGTGAATTAGGCACCCAGTGACTCTACCATGGCCTACGCACAAGGTCTGAAAAAAATAAATCACAGCCTGCAAAACCCTTCCCAAAAGCAGCCTTGAAACATCTAGTGTCTGCTTTTAACCTGATCGTGCGTGGTTGTGAACAGACACAGTGGAGTGGGTGGCAGAGAGTTAATTAGGAACGGGGATTTCTGCTGAGAGGCCTCTGGAGAACACAGGAGATGGCTTGCAATGGGCAACTCTCCCATTCGTAGAGAGTAAATCTCATTTCTAAGTATCTTCTGGCAAACACCATAGGAAGGTTAGCAAAGGGCAGGAGGCCATCTCAGCCCCCTTGTTATATTACATTGGGATCAAATCACAGGTACGGCATCCTGGCAGTGCAAAAGCCCTGACATTGGGGGGCAGACCTTTCTCCCGCCAGCCAAGAAAGTTAAGTCCCAACCTTTAACGGCATGCAATTTTTGTTGCATGTGAAACAGGCCTTGACAATCCCCTTTACAGTGCAATCCTAGGCATGACTACTCAGAAGCAAACCCCACTGTGCCCAATGGCACTTACTCCCAAGTAAGCATCCCTTGGACTGTAGCAAGTGCAGTCCAAGCTCTGCTGTTACCAGCTCCCTCTCCCCACACATTCTTATCTGCCTTCTTCAGGGCAAATTAACTATCCAACTGAGAACTGCTACAATCAAGAAGGGTATCCTCTGGGCCCTCTTCGGAACTCCTACCCCTTTGTGCCACATCAACCCCAACTGCAGTGGAATTTCTTGCCACCTACAGGACCAAGTGACAATGGCAAAATGGAGCTTGTGCACCAGGTAAAAGGAATTAAGTGCACAGATGCTACAGTGCTGCGATAGTCTGCGATACGGCTCAGGGTTCAACAACGCAGCCAGCATGCCTAGTAGATACCGTCTACCTTCCCTTTATCGATTTCCACGAGTGTGAAACACACAGAGATCTCCTCGCCTCTACAAAAAAACAAACAAAAGGGGTGGAAAACATGCCCACAGTTGCATGTTGCAGAGAAGTTATGATGCCAGAAGTACTGATCAGGTGGCAGGAATTGCATTTTGGGTCTATGTGGTAACATTCATGCAATGAATACATTTCTAGAGCTATTTTGGTTACCGGCCACCCCTGAAAGGGGGATATTTCCTCTGGCCTTCTCCATTCTAGTCCTTTACATGCTTATTTCAGAACGTTTCTTCCCAAAACTGGAAGCTGGTTTCAATCCCTGCAGTACCCACAGGCAGATTTCATTGCCTTTATCACACCTTCTGCAGGGAGGTTTAAAATATAATTTTATTTTATCCACTGCTAAGAGAACCCTGGTTCCTGGGTAGGATATATACACTCAATAAGCAATACTAGCCTTAGCCTCGAGAGGGCTTAATTTTGGAAAGAGACCTACACTGAAGAGAGGCTTTTTGACTGCAAAGCCCTTGGGGCAGAGACTCTGCATTTTTTTTTTTTTTACATTTTGTAAAAGCGTGTTTTATATGGTTGGTAGACACTACCTTTTAAAACAAAAGACACAAAATCACACAAGCACAACACATTTGTACCCAGCCCTTCTTCGTAGGAATTCATGACAGCACAGACCACACTATTTGGTCAAAGCACACAACAGCCCCACAAGGTAGGTCAAACCCAAAGAGCCAACACTCTGCCCCACTATGCAGATTTCAAGGCCGAGCCCCACTGGGGAAAACAGGTTCCATAGCACACCCTCAAGAGAACCTACAGGCAGACTGGGCCAGGAAGCCAGAACAGCGCAAAGACAACAAGCACCTCTAGGCATGTGCAGAGTACCTACAGTCAAGACTGGAAGGGGCAGTACCTCCAAGCTGATTGAAGCCCAGGGAATTATTTCCATTCCCCCCCCCCCAGACTCCAGCCACAGGAGCGTGAGAGGGAGGGGTCTGTTGGGGAAGCCGGGTGTCTCTCGCGCCCCTCTCGCCGCCCACGAGGAGGATTTGGCCTCCCCTGCTATAGAGAGTCTGCCTGAACAGCCGCCCTCGAAGAGCTCGGCGAAGGGGGCGGCAGAGTCTGGGCCAGGTAGCGAGAGGTGACGGCCGGGCAAGGACCTCGACGGCTCCGTGCGCCTCCGAGAGGCTGCTGCCGGCACCTGCTGCGGCGAGGGCGGCGGCGACAGCCGCTCCAGACCGCCCCGGGCTTCGGGGCTTCGGCCGAGCACCCTCCCGCCCCTCCCGCCCGCCCAGCTCGCCCGCCGCGGCGCCCGCACACTCACAGCCAGTTGCTGGCGTTGGCCGAGAAGGCGGCGAGGATGAGCAGCAGCAGCGAGCGCAGAAAGTAGCGCGGGCTCATCCTGGACGGCGCGGCCGGGCGGGCGGGCGGGGACGGAGCCTCCGGGGGGCGCCACGGGCGGGTGGAGAGCGGGCTCCGGGCCCAGCCCGGGCCGGCCGCCCCGGCTCAGGTGGTGCCGCTGTGGCCGACGCCGCTGCTCCTCCGACGGGCAGAGCAGCAGGGCGCAGCCGAGCTGATGCGCCGGCGGCAGCTGCTCAGCCGGACTGTCAGCGCGGCCGGGCGCTCCCGGGATGGAGCGGCGGGCTGGCGGGCGGGGCGCGGCCCCAGGAGGCGGCTCTCGGGGCGGGACGGGGACACCCCCGAGGCGGAGCGCGCGGCGCCCTGGAGCCGCCTCGCCTCGCCGCGCTCCGTCCAGTCCTCTTATCTCCGAGTCCCCGGGCCGCGCCTGCCCGCTGCAGCCCGACTCGGGAGTCGCCTTTGCGGCCCCGATCCTGCAGCTGGCGCCACTGGTCACGAGCAGACTCTCTCCCGAGTCCCAGAAAAACGCTCGCGCTGGGCCTCGTAACAGCCCCACCTAGGTGTGGTTTACTCGGAAGTAAGCCCAGGCTTGTTCAATGGCGCTTCCTCCCGCGTAAGTGCACACCGGCCTGCGATGAGCGCCCGTGTGTGTGTTCCTCTGCCGGGCGAGCTCCATTGAACGTTTTCTTCCGAACAAGCGCGCGCAGGATCGCCCCGTCCACTCGCTATTCAGATCCTTGATCAGTTAGCTCAGTTACACGCCGCACAGGACTCCGCTGGGCTTACTTGCAAGGAAGCCCATCTGAAATGGAGACATTCCGGGCCACCCCTAAGCAGGGTTACTTGCAAGTAAGCCCCCCCCCCAAATGTATGAGTGTTTTTCATTTTCAGTTGTTGTACTCAGAGAGCAATCGCCAGCCCAGCGCTCTTGCGCCCCATCAGTGCTGTTGCAAATATGCCAGAAGGCGCATCTGCGCTGGGGACTTGATCACAGGGGCCACGCAGGCGGCGGCAGCAGCGCCAGTTCATGGGTGCCGGCGGCGTCTGTTCAGCTGCGGCCGGTCAAGCACTGGTTGAGCTCTGCCGGAGCAGGCCTGCGCGGAGGGCGGGCTGGAGGCATTATGGGGCAGAAGGAGGCAGAGGCGGAGGAAGGGTGTAGCCTGGGGTGGCGCAAGTCATGGGTGCCGCAGCGGAGGGGCGCCATTGCGTGGAGTCCACGGATAACCTGCGCACTGTCTGGCCCCCTCGCCCCCCCTCGCGTCCGTTCCACTCCAAAATGGAGCTATTCAGGGCGCAGGGAGGCGTGGCTGGGTGATGCAAGGGGGCGGGGCAACGTGCTGGGGGCGTGGTTTCGTCGCCCTGCCATGGGCGCACTCGGGGCTCCGTTCGTCCCTGGAGAGAGGGAGGCTCTGTAGGCGGAGAAAGACAGAGATGGGACACGGCCGTTGGGTCGTATCCGAACCCCCGTCCCGGGCTGGGTGGCCTGATTCAGGCTGCGTGGATTTGCGCCTGCTATTTTGCTGACAGAGATCCCAGCAGTCCCATAGGGCTGGCTGGGGCTTAACCTGGGGAAAGGAGAAAATATCTCCTTGCTCCGTGGCGAGCTGCAGCTGCCTCCCAGCCTGGGTTAGGAGGATGCAGTGCAGGTACTCCGCCCTGCCTGCTCCAGCGCAGGTAAGGATTGTGCCCTCATTTACGGACCACGCTGTGCGTCCAGATAACTGATACTGGCAGAGGTGTAACTATGGGGGAGCCCAAGTGGTGCCTTCCCCGGGCACTAAACCAAGTCTCTGCATATCCACTCAGAAATAAGCCTTGTTGAGTTCAATGGGATTTACTCCCAAGTAAGCATGTACTGTAATCAAGCAAAGCTAGCCAAAGTCTTTTTCTTCTCCTTTTTTCTTAACAAGTTTCTAGTTCTTATGGAGGCAAAGGCTTAAAAGCATGCAGGATAGAACTGAACAGCATATCCAACAGGGCTTCATTGTCACCTTTGCCCTCCCCAGAATCGGCAAATGATGCAAAACAAGTAGAATGCCACTCATCTGGGTACAGCAGCACAAGGAACTGGTGTGGAGTGAACAGCAGGCAGGTCTTGACCTGTCCTACCAGTTCTTTCTCTCCCTGGTGGCTCCCTGTCATCTTACATGCAGCTTAAATCCAGGGGAGGAATCGCTGCGTTCCCTCCCACGTACGCAAACTACTTTGCCTTCTTCAGAGAGGGTAAACCATCCTTCAGGTGCTGAAGGAAACAAGGAGTTGTTTTTTTTTTAAATCAGTGTCCCAAATAAAATAATTAACTTGTGAATATGTAAACTGACATGAGATCATGACAACCACTTCATCTTCCCTTCTTAAAGTAAACTGTGTTGCAAGCTATAATCATCATCATCATCATCATCATCATCATCATCATCATCATCATCATCATCA